>JAOVVH010000036.1:15642476-15656711 GCA_028566435.1 Scorpiodoras heckelii
GAGAGAGAGAGAGAGAGAGAGAGAGAGAGACTGTGTGTGTGTGTGTGTGTGTGAGTGAGTTACTCAGTAGAAGAGATTTATTCGCATTGCTGCACGAAGCCTCGCGCTTGTCCGGGGAATTATGAGGAACCTTTGGATGATATTGACCCTCTGCTTGACGGTCTTTCTTTCCGGGGAAATGGTGAGTTCACGTTTTTTTTTTATTTTTTTTTTTAAATGCTTTCTTGTTAACTGGTGAAAAACTCTTCCGAAGCAATCTTACCTTACCTCTCTCTGCCTTCCTTGTTGGGCTACAGTGATCCCAAACCCCGGCAACATTCAGGTTGGTTTTGAGAAATTCCAAATAGTACAAATAGAAATAATCACTGTAGAGCTTCAGCTTAAACACAGAAAGTCCTTTTAAATTGCACGCAACATGAGAGTCAACATGTTGCACAGCCTTCAAAGCCGCCTTTAAAGAATTGGAATTGGAATTGGAATTGGAATTGGAATTGGAATTCAAAGTAGCCGACGGTTTAATATGTTGATCTAATAAGCGCCAGTGGAAAACAAATGGACATAGACTGTTGTTGAACTCGCATTATGTTTTCACAGCTGTTTGTACAAGCTTTAGTGGTCCCTCAGTGGGCGATTTTTGATTTGCCTGTCTGCTTATTAAATCATCAGCAAACACAGATTCATAATGTTCATTTGTAACTAATAAACCTTCCCTAGACTTGATTGCAGATTGCTTCAGTCTAAAACGACCTACACTGCTACCCATACATGGTACATGGTACAGGTGAAACTGATTAGGCTATGGGAAATGGATGGATGATAGATAATTCACCTATATCTATACATTGAATATATACAGTACCATGCGGAAGTCTTGTTTTTGTTTGAGATTTTTATTTTATGACTTCGTTATTGAAATCACTGCAAGATTTCAAAGCATTAGTTTTCAGGCACAAGATTAAATGTTACAGAAAAATGTGTGCATGTCAGTAGTATTATGTAAAAGACTACTTTTCAGACAAAAACAAACCCCAGAACAAAACATAATGAAGGCTGCTACGATTTGCAAACAAAAATAAGATGCAAGTGCGACAATCAAACTCTCCAGAAGAGCTGTGGCTGGTTGTGTAAGACACTCAGGAAAACTTCCCAGTGAATTTCTTCATAAAACAAATTGTATGCACAAATGTCCTTATGCACAAATTGTACCTGAGACTACCTTTTTTTTTTTTAAAGCAAATCGTTGCGGCATCAAATACGACTTTGTTTTATTTATTACTGTTGACTTCTGTTTATAGTATTTTTGTATGTTGAAACATTAAAATTTTGTTTAACTGAATAACACTCTGTAACCCATAGCTGAGCATATACTGATAATCCAAATTTTCATCACAACATTACTGCCTAATATAAAAATTGTGTACCTTGTTGGGTGGTAAGGAATCTCGACAAGATCATTTTTAAGGTCAGGCACACGTGACATTTGCTGACATGCAGCCACTCATCACCCTGTCAGCTATAATATTTTGTAGTATTTTCCACAACACCAGTATAATGTGTATTGAATAACGCAGTATATTGTATCAGCAAACATGCCCCAGAGAAACTCGATATGCTTCGTGATCATTTCAGCAAGGTACTAGACAATGTAAGAAACCTCCCAATGATATTACAGTAGTCTACATTCTCACTTGCCCTATTAATAATTATCAGTGAACTTTATTATAATAAACACAACGAAAAAATCAGCAGTAAGTAAAGCTGAAACAAAAACCCACTGCATGAATTATCCTGACACATTTTTGGTAAACTATAATTGTATAGCATGCTATTTTGCTATTTTAAGGCATAGGCACTGTGTCTTCACATGGCAAGGTATGTTCACAGTGTTCAAATGTACAGGCCTAAGATAACTAAACATTAAGTAATGTAAAAGACTTCACTTTATGTGGTTAAAATGTAGCCATGTTAGCTAGCTTGGCAGATTTATTACTAGCTAGATAATGTTTAACATAAAGTAATTGATTACTAAACTTGTAGTTTCCTCACAAGTAAAAAAATCTTTCTGTTCCTGTCCATTTTGCTCTCTTTCTTCTCCTCTTGGCCTTGTTGTTGCTTTTACATTCTTCTATCATTGTATGCCTGTAGAGGCATTTTTGTACGGAGCTGGGTTGATTTTATTTTATGCATTCAGATGATTGATGCTGGACTTCATAGACATTGCTTATTCGCAGACAGCTTTACAAACGAAGCTTAACAGATTCATGACAAAATAAGATTAAATACTTTGAAAAGGATCTGTAGGCTTTAGAAAAGTAGCTGGCCCCGATGGCAAGTTGGAGCAGCTACACCACCGTAATTGTACCATTGAATTCTCCATGTTTTAGTCCCTGAATGCACAGCACATGTATACAGGTTACATGGGAGACAGGCCTTGCATCCTATAATGCTAAATCCGCCATTTAACTACGTGATAATAAATCAAATGAAATAAAAAAAGTAAACATGTGTTAACCAACTCTGCATGCAAATAACTGAAGGGCAGTGGGTAATTGCACACTAGCACTTTTTGTTGCTGATATATTTGGTCCCTACACCAGTGCATTATATTTGAGAAGAAAAAAAAACAATTTCACTGTGGATTGTGAGCTTTATTTTAACAACATGTGCATTTTTTGTATGTAAGGTATAAATATGGTTGGGCATGCAGTTATAGGAAAATAAGCAACAGTGGTACAGTATGATGGTGTCTATTCCTGTTATACCACAATTTGCCAACGATCACAAATCTTTTTAATCAAAGAAGCACCTTTCATATTTTTATCCATGGACACTGATCAGGCATAACCTTATGACCACCTCCTTTTCTCAACACTCATTGTCCATTTTCTCAATTCCACTTACTATATAGCTGCACTTTGTAGTTCTACAAACTATAGTCCATCTGTTTCTCTACATACTTTGTTAGTCCCCTTTACTCTGTTCTCTAATGGTCAGGATCCCCACAGGACCAGCACAGATCAGGTACTATTTGGGTGGTGGATCATGCTCAGTACTGCAGCACCTATGCAAACTAGTTAGATCTTATTATCCCTTAAGTTATAACGGCTATAAACAGTCATTCCCTCACCAGTTTTTCTTTTTTTTTTCTCTCTCTTGAAGTTAAGACACACACTGTCGATCAAAATTTAGTGAACAACTTCCATTTTCCTAAATTTCAGAGTCACTGCTCATCCCAATTTAAAGTTATCCTTACGGGTGAAGGTGAAGCATATTTAATAATTTAAAAATATTCTGTATGACAATATAAAAAACTTAAATATGAAAATTGAAAGAGAAGAGTGATCAAATTTAGAGAACACTTTGGAAAACTTCACAGTTACTGGTGCTATACTGGGACCTGGTGTTAATTTCTTTAATTATATGTTGAACCTTATTCATCCGGCAAAACTTAAAAAAATCATTTTGAAAGATGGCGAGCCACTCTAAGGTGACTGAAACCCTTGATAGCCAGTCGTTCAAGTGAAGGCTGAAGGGATCACTCTTTCAGCTGTTGAAAGAGAAGCTGGTTATTCTAAGAGCACTACGATTTCTACAATATTAAAATTTTACAATGATACTAATTCATTCAAGGGCCCAGAAATGCTAAACAGAACAGGATGATACGGAGACTCTGGACGGGGAATCGGCTCAACAGTGCAGCTGGACTTGCTCTGTAATTTGGCGCTGATTGGAGAATTGTTATGAAGCCCCCTCTGAAGAAAAGCAAGCGTGTCATCAGCAGAAAGGCTAGACTAACCTTTGGTGAGGAGCATTTTGTGTTGACAGAGGAGAACTGGAGAACATTAGCGATGAAAGTTTAATTTGGTTGGGTCAGACGGGAAGCATTATGTGCATTATGTGTGAACTGGAGGAAGAATGAACTAAGGGTTCTGTGTAATGTATAAAGCACTTCCTTGAGGAACATTAAATAATGAAATGGCCAGCTCTGAGTCCTGATCTGAACCTGATCAAGAAGCTCTGGAAGGTAATATGTGACAAAGTTATGGCTAGGAAACCCATGACAGTTAACGAACTGTACAAAAGACTGGAAGAAGAGTGGAACAAAATCAACCCAGAGCAGTGTGAGAAACTGGTGATGTCCTGCGGGTGCAGATATGCTGATGTCTACACTTCCAATTCATTTCTGAACACTAAAGATTTCATTTGTAAGCTTCTTGTCTGCTACACTGGTTATTGTTCTCTAATTTTGATCGCTGTATTTTCCACAGTATAAAGGTTTTCTGTCAAATTGCCTTGGCTACTTTGAATAACATGCTAGTAATGGTGTACAGTGTATTCCCACATCTAATATTCCTTCAGATTTTGAGCAATGAAACCACCAATGTTTGAGGATAAAAACAAGTATTTTTGTATTGTCCTCTAATTTTGATCTCTGTTGTATAAAAGCAAATCATTGTGTCTGTGAAACCACATAGCCCTCTGGCCTGAATGCTTTCCCATGTCAGAATGTATAAAGCGTTACTTCTAACCAATCAGAATCGAGCATTCAGCAGCACTGTTATATAAATAGTCTTAACTATGGCACCAGAAGTATTCTAACAATTGGCCTTTCAATTTCTTGGGTAGTTGTTTGTGATTGCATCTTTAATTCCATATACAGATGAACTAACAAAAGGTGTGTATTAATTCTGCTTACATTGTAGTGTCTAGATGTCTGTGCCAGAATATCAGGTCAACAACAGGTCATGTGGTCAGAGGCCTAGCAGAAGCCATTGAATGTATTGGTGAGCTTAGCGTTACCAGACAACCTGGGAGACTACAGAAGAGCCGAGATGTAGGATGTAAGAATGCATTTTTGGAGGAAAAGAAAACAAAAAAGAAAACGGAGCAGCACCTAGAGTTCATGATGCAAACGTAGAAAGCTTTATGGATATACAACATGAAGATGAACCTCTACCAGAGGAAGAGCAATGGAAAGAGTTAACTGGGGGGAAAAAATACGAAGTGCACATCACACCTTCTCAGTGAAACATGGTGACATGGTTACATGCAGCTGCCAGTGGAACTGACTCACTTATCTTTAGTGATATGACTGCTGACAGCAGCAGGATGGATTCTGAGGTGTAGGAAAGATTCAGAACTGTTCTAACCAGATGTCTCAGAATTTTAAGGTTCTTCACCTTGCAACAATTTGAAATGCATTACCAAAGCACCTGTTTTTTTTCCACGTAGAAAAGGGCAGAATTGAAAGCATAACAGCCCTGAAACAAACATAAACCCTCTAAAAGCTGTTTAAGGGGAATGATAAAGCAAAGTGAAGATACTCCGTGTCAGGTGATGCCTGAGACACAAACTTCAAAGATATCATATGTTTTACGTAATGGTATTTTGAAGTGCTCTATTGCAATGGTGTCTTTGAAATAGACCTGTCTAAAAGCGTTCTATATGGGCTGTTTTGTTTTTATTGAGTTTTGATTCACAATGTCTAAAAAAGCTCAATTGCTTATGGGCAATGTAATACCAGTGCGTTTTGAAAAGAATTTATATGTCTTTCATTGTCAGCGTGGCAAAACATAACTTTTACACTCACCAGCAGTAAAGACAGATGTTCAGCTGTTCTGGATGTCTGTAATTCGACTGGCATCACCCTGATATGACACCATACGTGATTATTCCAGCTGGAACGAAGAACATGCTTGTGCACTGAGATCAGACACTTGTGCATATTTTCTTTTGTACCAAATGCATGTAAATATTTTAGTCAAAGTTTTTATAAATTACATAATGTCTTTTCCCTAAATTCCCAATTGCATAATTTTCCTAAATGTCACTGTAAGCTATTTTCAACTTTGCACTAATGGCTCGTTTTTATCAATGATTGTGTTTCCTTAAAAAGACATGTTAGGAACGTTTGTTCGAAAGATTCACTTTATGTTTAACACTTTGATTTATCAGCAACATGATTAGATTTTTGTGGGACTTAGGGTGTGTTCAGACTTTGGTTCGATTCATTTTTCTGTTAGTGTGGTTCATTTGAACAAATGTGAACACTGCCAGTCTGTATATAAAGTGATAGACATCTATGGAAGCTTCTAGATCTGTTATCACAATTTTGTGATTTTCAACATGGTTTAATAGTTGGAGTTGGTGAGGTGGGTCATAGCATTTTGGAGGTAGAAGCAAAGTTTGGATTTTCACGTATGAGCATTTCAAGGGTGTACCATCACTGCAAGAATTCTGGCAAAACCTCGAACTTACGACAGCATTGTGGCTGTAAAAAGACTCCATGAACGTGACCAGCGTCGGCTGGCAAGAGTCGTTTCACGTGATAGGCGTGCAACACAGCCTCAAGTAACATCGGAATTCAATACTGGGGCCTCAACAAACATCAGCAAGATGACTGTGTAACATTCTCTCCAAGATCATATTGGGGACCTACCAAGTATTGACTGCTATACCAGTTTTTCTGGTACTTCTATGTATAACCCAGCACACAGCATTGTTCTGGAAGTTATGAAGGTTTGGTTTTACATCATAAAAGCTGTCCAATCAGCTTGTGACCTTATCCATATGCTTTTCATCTTTTGGTTCGATGTTAATAATACCTGTGTGAATGATAAGTGAACTGGGACTAAAATGTGACAGTATATCATTTTCTGCTTTGGTCTGGACCAAGACAAAAAGTTTTACTGCACTCTTAGTGGTGCTGAGGGTAGCGTTGTTGCCCTACAGCTCCAGGCTTTGATCCTGAGCTCAGGTTACTGTCTGTATGTTTCATAAGCTTCATATGTTCTCCTCATGTCTGCATGGATTTCTGGATTTCCTGTGGGTTCTTTGGTTTTCTCCCACCTCCTTTCACAGTAGGTGAATTGGCTATTTCACTGACAAGGGAGTGTTGAGGATGTATTCTTGCTTCACATCGTGTTCCTGGGATTGGCTCTGGATGCTCTTTGATATTGACTGAAGATGACTGAATGAATTAAGAAAGGAAGGAATGGACAAATTATTCATTTCTGCCTTTACAAATTTAGAGAAATTCACCTTCACGCTATGTCATAGGTTAATGTTAACTATGATCACATTTCAGCTTTTCTGGCTAATACACTCATTAATGAAAGTTTTCACACCATTCGTTTTCACAGCGAGTAGTACGTGTTTCTATGGAATCGTTGTACAACACAGTTATTCATTGTTGTCCGAGAAGAAAGTATTTTATATGGTCAGTCAGGTAATAATATAATATGAGGAGCAGATGTGGAAAAAAAAGGCACAAAGTAAAGTGTTTGTTTGTAGATTGCCATTTTATGGTCCGGTACATGTTGTTAAAAGTTAAATTATGGATCTCATTAACTAGGTGCTTCTGTATCAGCTGCTGTTTTGTTGTAATTTGGCTTACTTTGCTGGTGTGGCATTTTTAATGGCTCATTATTTTGCATGAGATCACTAATTATGGCACTCAGCCATTACAAATTTGAACTGGTCCAAGTAAAAGAGCTGTACTTTTGAAGTACTTAGTGCATCATGTGCTCTTATTGCACGGTGCTGTGTTATACAATGACAGACTTTCGGTTTGCATTACAGCCTGTAAAGCAGGCTCGAATCTTGTCTGGAGTTTGGTGAAGTGCCATAGGACTGGCAGCAGCCAAAGAGTAATTCCATGCTTCACTGGCACGCTGGTTTGTTCTGCGTCCTGCCATTGATTGGAGCCTCAGTCACCGTACCCTGTAGCCGTGAAAGCTGTATCAATCTCAGTGAAAGCTGGCGTAACACATTGATTCTCAATGCTGGCACTGTGTTGACATTGCAATTAAAGTGGCCTGTCTGGATACCAGGCAAATCTGTGTTGATCACAGTTAATGCCTTTGTTGAAACCACATTTTGCTTGATGACAAAAAAGAAGGGACTAAAATAGGAGTTTTATTATTAGTGATAATTTTTACAAGCTGATACTATCATCTGAGAATATTCACTGTAAAATGTATTGTTTACAGAACAGTATATTAAATACTGTTCTGTAAACAAACACTTGCATATTCACAGTATAAAGCAGCGCAGTCTAAGAATTGATTTTCCTGCAATAGTCATCATGGATATGTTAAATCAGCACTAGGAAACTATTCACTATTGTCTGTTCATCCAGCATTCTCCAAGTTCTCCAATTTTAATGAACCTAAAATAAAAAAAAAAAGCTCTTTTAATTGCAATTTATCCCAGTTCCATTTTGGTCCTGCTTTAGTAATGTGTGCTGCTAGCTATGAATATGCACCTTTTTTTTTAATTCAATAACTTAAAGTTTCATCCAAGTGCATAAACAAGAAACCAAATAAATGAATATAATTTATGCTGTGGTACAAAAAAGTTTCAGTTTTTACCCCATTGCAACTTTAACTGAATTTTTTGCCTTAAATTACATTTTGTTACATCACTGATTAGCGACTTGTTCAGCGTCAATGCAATCCTTTGTGGAAGAAGTTTCATTTGGGTCTGCGAAGTGCAATTAAGCCCAAAACGAGTCTGCTGTGTTTTATCGTACTTGGATTTTTTTGTTTCAGAGAGTGAGGTCACTCTCCTGATTTCAAAATGGAGATTTATGCAAGGTCATGACTACCTTGCCATCTGAGGCAGACTACTAATAGCTTAGCATTATGCCTTTTCCTAAGGCAGCAGAATGAACTGTTAATTGTTTTGTCTTACTCGTTCATTTGTCATGAGTAAAATTCATTATGCAGCTTAGATTAACGAGCACCATGTGGGTTTGCTACAGGAAGTGTCAGAATAGTGGATGAGCTTGACTGACAATCTCTCATTGCAACTATCCGTTTGACACATTTTGTGATGGGTTTCTATTTTCTACCCATTTTATTTTGCTCTCTTGGGGATGGATTTTTTGGTTTTGGTGTGCATGTGTGTTTTAGAGATGAAGAGACAAAAGTGAGGCATTCACACTGATTTCTCACCCTTCAGACACTCTTGGCTCTTCAGAAGCTCTTGGCTGCGGGTAAAAGCTTGTACGCAGTCTAGTGCACTCCAGAACTGTTGTTTTTATTATGGCCTTTTGTGTTTCATTTGCTATTGTTTGTACTGAGTAGAGTCATTTTCTGAAATAAAAAAAGCAAACCTTCAATTTTGGCTTAGAATGGATATTTACCAGGGATTGGAATCATCAGGGACTGCCTGATACAATATTATCACGATAGCTAGGTGCCACTACAATTTGTATTTTAATACTTTAACTATCATGATTCTATTTTATATTACATTTTTTTCAGATTTTTTCCCTTCAAACACACACTCACACCTAGGGGCAATTTAGTGTCTCCAATTTGCCTGGCTGCCTGTCTTTTGGACTGTGGGATGAAACTGGAAACCCATGCAGACACGAGGAGAACATATAAACTCCACACAGAAAGGACCCTGGCCTGGCCCAGGAATCGAACCCGGGCGCGTGTTGCACTGAGGCCTCATCACTACCAACTGTAACATCACCTCATATTCAAACAAACATAAATTAAAAATTAATTTAAAAAAAAGAGTTGATTTTGGAGTCAGTATGGTGATGCATGAAATGCTGCAGTAATGACTTGCAATACGTAACTGAATTGATCCCCTCCCCATCTCTAATTTTTTGTATAAACTGGATCTAAAAAGTTCTAAATAAAGAAAAAATGAAATAAAAATATAAATCTAAAAATTCTCAATTCTGATCGGTCAGCAGGTGTTGATTCATTTGATGTAACAACAGCTCTGATAGTAGTACCAACTACTGGGCAAGTCACAGATTTATATTCAATTCAGTGCAATTTAAAGTGCATTTAACAGTGGACGTTGTCCCAAAGCCGCTTTACAAAGAAATTAAATCGACACATAACTTTTGACTTTTATCTCTAAATGTTATCCCTAATGAGCAAGCCAGGGGTGACGGTGGCAAGGAAAAGTCCCTCAGCTATTGAGAAGAAGAAACCATGAGAAGTACCAGACTCAAAAGGGAGCCCATCCTCATTTGGGTGACACCAAATAGTACAATAATAAAAAAAAAAGTCTAGAAACTGTTCACCTTGTTGAATTTATGAACAGTTATATTTTATTGCCATCATTCTATCATTTCTATACTGACACATTTCTATCTACACAGGGACTTGTGTGTGATTTAAAAATGTGTGTAAAATGTGTAGAGCCTCCGGTGTCAGCGGTAAAGGCTCACAAACCATTAAACACCCACAAAAAGGAAACACATGAATGTGACAATAGCAAGGGGTGTTAAGTGTTCTGACTGCTGTAGGATAGAAGCTGTCTTTGAGTCGAGCTCTTTTGGTTAATATGAACCTGTAGCACTTTACAGAGGGCAGAAGCTGAAAGAGGTGGTGGGCTGGGCGGAGAGGTCGCTGGTTATTTTAGCTGCTCAGTTAAAGGTTTGCTTTATATACGGTGAATCGACTGGGGGAATGTCACAGCCAATTACGTTGGAGGCTTTAGTGACAATCTGCTTCCTCTTGGTGCAACTGTCTGAGCTCTCATACAAGACAGTGAGAGATGGTGTGACAATGATGGCTCTCTGTGATTGCTTTGTAAAAATGGAGCACCGGGTGTTTTTTTTGACATGATACTTGTTTGGTTTTCCTGAGGAATTGAAGCCTTTGCTGTGCCTTTTTAATGATGTGGCTGTGTGGTAACGATGTTCCATTTCAGGGTGTTACTGAAGTAGGTGCCAAGCGATATGAAGGAGTATGTCAGGGTTGTTGGTTGGTGAAAGATATGAACTGGGGCTTTTATGTTTCTTCCTCCTGAGGTCTACAGATATCGCCATTGTTTCTGAGGTATTGAGTAAGAGGTTGTTGTTGCTGCACCAATGCCTGACCCAGTTCACCTCTTGCTGCTACTGAGTATCATCATTGTTATTGATAAGTCTAATCATAGTGGTGTTGCTCACATACTTGAACATTTTGACTGAGCTGTAGTGAGATGTAAAATCACTGGTATGGATAGAGAAAGTGAAGGAGACATCACACAGCCTTGTGGCACACCAGTAGTGAGGGGCAGAGGGCATGATGTAGCATTGTTAACTTTGACAGACTGAATTCCTCCAGTAACACAGAGCTGGGAAGATGTTCATGTCTTGAATCCTGGTGAAAAGTGTAAGAGAATTAATGGTTCATTGAAAGCCAAGCTAAAGTTTATAAATAGGATGCATGTGTAGGTTGGTTGGTTGGTTGATTCCTGGTGCTGCAGAATGAAGTAAACGGCCAGCTTTATAGCACCCTCAACAGATCTGTTAGCCAAATAAGCGATCTGATATGAACATGGTGATTGCGCCGGTATGTTGTTGTCTGGAATTCCTACCTGTCAGCAGCGTTTGCCCAGGTAGGCCTATTTGCCCAGGCATGTGCTAGTCTGTAATTCCTCAAGGATGGAAATGTGTTGAAGGATAAATAATCCATATGATTTCTCCCTGATGTTCACTAGATCCACTCTACTGTATTGGTGCATACATGTTGATTTCTGTACAAACAGCATGAGTCAATGTGAAAGACACAGTAACTGCTTGTACCTGGATGAGCCACACTGACACCATCTTCAGCCAGATTGATAGTGTTTTGTGTTATATTCCTTACTTTTTGCAGACTGTGATGCATTATAGTTTGTTTTGTTTGACAAGTGTGAGGGCTTCAGTTTGGGGGGGAAAAAAGACCCTCGCCAGACACAGGTGTTTGACTTCCCTGTGCTTCAAGCTAAGGAACGTAGGTTGTGAGTTCAAACACCGGTGCCTTTAAATGAATCCCTTAACTCTGAACTGCTCACTTGCTTTGAATAAATGTGTCTGCCAAATGAGCAGATGTAAATGTAATAAGCCTGCACAAGCTATCGTGGATGCAAGTCATATCTTCTTTGCAGATTAAACACCTGGATTTCATCCTAGTACTAATGAATTTTGCATTGTGTGCTTGTAATTGTGGCACACTGAAAACGTGTCAATGCAAACAAATGTGAGTGCAAATTATATTAAAACTAATTAAACATGCAAATGCACCGGAGATCAGATGTAAAATGTGGAAAGAGCTGAAGTGCCATGGCAGCCAGTCAGGTGTCTGTTCAGTCACATGGCAGAGCAGAAACGTCATGATCCTTTCCAGGAATGCCGTGCGTCTCAATAGTGTCATGTCTAGTAGGTGAAAAAGGAATGATGGACGATTGCGTGCATGGACTAGCATTCCAGCTCCTTGACTGGTAGTGCTGTCACACAATGGAGAAGAAGCCTACTATGTCAGGAACAGGATAGTATTGACTTTAATTAGAAAACTGAAATGATTATTTATATTTGAATGTTGTTAATTAAAACCGAACTATTATAAAAAGCAAATATTTGCGTACATATATGAGCACCGTTATAGCTGGTGTAGTGTCTTTCTTCTTCCTTTGTCTCCTAGTATAATTGACTTCATGGTGTTCGCGCACTGAAATCAGTTGTTCGAAGCCACCCCTCCGGGCAGGGTCTCTTGGTTCACTCGGTCCCCTCACGTTGTCCTTAATGGCCTCCACATGCCAGGCTCTCAAGACCGTGAAGGGACTCTTGCTCTTGTTTTGCCATCAGCCGCGCACTTCCAGCCCGACCGATTCTGTCCCCACAGTGCTATTATTACTCTGGCTAAAGCTGCTCCCATGAACACAGACATTATTCTTTCTCCCATTTTCTCCCCACAGATGGAAAGAATGATGAGGTGGTGGTGGTGAGGGGGGCTTTGGAGGGGATTTGTCTAACTCCACTCTCATGATGTTAACCTTGTATATATCAGCAGCAGAAACATCTGCAGGACGTATGTGCATTTGTTTTCTAGAGGACATTTTTTTTCACCGGTTTTTCCATGAAAACTGGAAGCAGTTGCTACACAGATAAAGTTTTGCATACCACTGGCAATTCACAAATAGTTTAAGCAGGGCCAAATGCAGCTGAAAGAAGCAGTAGTACAGAACTGGCATTAGTTGTCACAATTCTGTTTACACGTAATTTAAGTATATATTTTTAAAAATGGCTTGTTTTTTCGGGGGTTAAACGAAATCCTTACAATTTTTGTATTGTTTATTACAGAAAGGTGTCACAAAAATGTATCCTCATTATTATTATTATTATTTTTCAGTTTAAGTATTTCAGCACTTAAGTGTCTGGATTTCTCTAGAAATTTATATTGATTAAGCACTAATTTATTTTACCATTTTAATATTTTCATTTGATTATAGAATTGTATAGAGCAGGGGTATTCAATGAAAATTTCTCAAGGTCCAGGTATGTTGGTGCGGGTAAACAACTAACAGGACTTTCTGAAGACCACAGTCACCTTTTATTGCTGAAAAACTATTATTTATTAAATTACTTATTTATTATTTATTAATTACTAGAACCAGAGACTGAACATTCTGAACAGTTTTGAATTTGAAGTGGAGAATAAACACATGCTTCTATCCAATGTCTTAGTTTTTTTGTTGTATTGCTGTGTCATCATTTCCCTTATTCAGAAAAGGTAAATAAAATGACTCTTGACTCTATTAAGTGGCTGAGTTGCACAACAGAAAAGTTGTTGTGTCACTTGTGGTCTGTCTATCGTCTGGAGATCGCAAGTTCAAAACCTGATTATGCCACAGGCATTTGTCCAAGCAAAATTTACCATGGTTGGGATTCTCTCTCCTATCAGCACTAACCAATCATGGCTGATCATTAGCTCATGTGAGTGGAAGAGTATAGACAGCGCTTTCCTCTCCCTCCTGGGTTGGTAGCTGCCATATGATAGAGGAGAATTTGGTGGACTAAATTAGGGTGGAAATAAAGAAAACTGAACTTGCTGAAATACTAAATCTGCTACAGTATTTTTAAAGTGCTTGGTTAAATCACCTGAAATACGTAGCTGAACCTGCATCCAGACTCTGGTCAACCAGTTGAGGACAATCAAGATAGAGATTGAGATTGTCAGGTCACAGATACTAAATAGTTTTAGAAATGGGGGAAAATAGATTCAGTTATGTACGCTGTTATGTGTTTTGTGAGTCGATTCATACAAGATCACACTAGGGCAGTGGTAGCTCAGTGGTTAAGACATTGGACATCCCAGCATACGATTATACCCCTTTGTTCTGTTCTCTAATGGTCAGGACCCCCAAAGGACCAGCACACATCAGGTGCTATTTGGGTGGTGGATCATTCTCAGCACTGCAGTGACACTGATGTGGTGATGGTGTGTTAGTGTGTGT
>JAOVVH010000036.1:15700473-15713707 GCA_028566435.1 Scorpiodoras heckelii
TTGGTGTGTCTTTTTCTTAAACAGTGTTCCCAGGTACAATGTGTGCAGTTTTATAAGGAAATTAGCTGGTAAGTTTTACTGGGTGTCTTGGAGAATCTGCCACTGCTCTTCTGGAGACTTGAAGGTCACACTTACCTCTTTTTTTACATGCAAAACCCAGCAGCATTCATTATGGTTTTTGTCTGTAAAGTGGTCTGTTTTGTAATGTGTTGTTTTTGTTAATGAGATACAAACATTTTTGTCTAACATTTCATTTGTTGTTGGAAAAGTAATGTTTGGAAATATAAAATCTTTTTGTACTGACTCAGTAATGCAGAACTAAAGAAAAAATTCCATCAATAACATTAAATAAATGTACCTAAAAACAATAGGGTGCCTAAGACTTTTGCACAGTACTGTATATAAACATAAATATAGTTCAATAACATTTGGCATTTACTTTTGAAATCTTGCCTCTTCCCTCCCGCAAATATCATGTTTGGTAAGGAGCCAGTGTAACAGTCATTCTGCCTACTGATGTCACACAGTGAATGTCACACTTTGATCAAGTTGATGAACAGCCATGTGCCATGGTAAAACAGACATAAAAAAAGCCCCAAAACAACAAACACACACACAAACTGTGAGCTTTAGCCAGATTAACAAGTAAATCTGAATTTACAGCCATGCGATGGACTGGCGATCTGTTCATGGTGTACCCCGCCTTCGCCCGATGACACTGGGATTGGCCCCCCCGTGACCCCAACTAGTGGATTAAAGTGGAAGATAATGGATGGATGGATCTGAATTTACTTTCTGTAATTGCCTATGACCTTAGGTGAATATAAAAAAAGTACACACAAATTATACATAAATGTCACACATGTTTCGTATAGATATCTGAGTAAACCTTTTTCAGTTTGTTTATAGTAACCTTTTGGCTGTTCCTTGAAGTCATACTCTTTTCCTGAGATCTGATTGGCTCGTAGCTCCCACCCTTCCTTCCTCTCTCTGTGAGATGTACGCAGGTTTGTGTAATAACTCTGAATCTTTTTTTTGTACCATGCGTATGAACCAGCCACAGATATGTAATACGTAAATAGTGCATGTGATGTGCACTAATTTAAGGTCCCTATTTGACCTCATGTGGATCTAATTATCAGAAGTAAACAGTACAGCACAGCACACTCTTTGGGAAGTCCCTGTAAAAGGTTCAAAAACTCAAGCTATTCATTGTGCCCTCATTAAAGTCAAAACAGTCTGGCTATGGTTGACTGCTGTTTAAACAGTACAGAAGCCAAGAACCAGTACATCATAACATCATAACTAATATTAAAAATAGTATTATGAACACAGAACCAGATCAAATAATGGAAAACGGAAAACTTAACTTATATAGAAAGTTTTTTCTGTGCCCCGTGTATTGAGCATAATGCCACATGAGTCATTTTATGACAATGCCTTTTCATGCAAACCGCATGTACTTGAACATTTTCTGATGTTAGAAACTGTTGCCATAACTACACTTTAACAACCAGCAAAAAGGAATTAGAGAGAAATATAACTGAAACAGATTCAGAGGGAAATAGCCAGTAGTAAATCAGGCCACTAAATCAGGTGCTAACTGAATGCTGACCATGTGTACAGTGTAGCTGCTACTACCAGCTGTTAACACCTCACTGTCTGAATCGGCTTTGTGTTACACATCTGTAAGTCAAACAGGCACCCAAATCATGCAGGACAAAAAAAAGCCAAGGCTGCCAGCATTGCCTCAACCTTCACACAAAGAAAGAGAGAGTAACTAAACAAAAGCAACACCTGCAGGTTTGTGTGTGGTTGAGAGAACAGAAGAATTTTGGTCGCTACTTTTAACAGTGACATTGTGAAATATTCAGAGTTTGTCAGTAGTCTATTGTTCGGACAAAATTGTCAGTATGGTCATGGGTTGTCAAAATCTTTTGACAAAATACAGGTTTTACCAAAAGGGAACTTCTGCTAGGGCTAAAACTGCTACTTTGGCAGATTAATTAATTAATTAATACTACAAAATTATTAGTTATTAATTAATTTGTGTATTTATTATTTATTTGTTTATTTATTTGCTTATTTTTTATTTTTTTTTAATTAAAACACCATTTCATCTCTATTTGGTCTTTTGACAGAACACCCCCCTTCCCCCACTAGCTACACTGCAAAATAATTAATTGTAGCAAGTTAAAGTATCTTCATTATAGTCACATTTATATAATGTTTCCTGACATAAGATAACAATAAACCAGATATAAGCTGACTAAACCTATTTAGACATTTTTACTAAATTCAAGCTTAGTTTTTCTTATTCTATTCACAAATAATTTTACTGGTTTTAAGCATTTATTTTAAAAAAGTCAAATTATCTGCCAATAGAAAAAGAAAATTTAAAGTATGGAATTTGTAAAAATGTCTAGAAATAGATTTAGTAACCTTATATCTGGTTTATTACAATATTATAATAAGTACCACTAGATACATTTGATTCTAATTAATATATTTTTACTTGCTACGATTTCATTATTTGCAGTGTAGATATCTCCTAAAACATGACAGCAGGGAGGGTAAAAGCTAGCACATACATCCTCCCTGACACATGGCACATGGTGCATCTTTTCAAACTGCTTCTCATGTTATGTCACAGCTAAACACACTCAAAAAAGAGGAAAAAGCTCACTTCCCATTTACCCTCATGTTGGTAGTGACTTTGTCGCTGGCATTGGTAATATACGTTTGAGGAAGTGAGCTATAAATGAATTGACAGGAGATGCATCAATTATCCAAAAAGTATATAATATTTTTTTTTATCCTGCTATATTCATCATGGAACTGTGCATGATTGTATTATCTTAAAGGAAGGAATATTAATATAGTTAACAGTCAGTGACAACATGAATATTAAAAATATTGCTAAATATGTGCATGAACCCATTAATTGGGTGCGTGCTTGCAGAAAATAAGTTTTGTAGGGAATTTATTTTTCTATAAATAGTATGCTTTTGCTTCAAACACTAACAATTTACCAGGGACTACAAAATGGCGTTCGCAATCGGGGACAATGCCAGTGGAGATCCTTGTGTGTGCTAATACAGGAACTAGATGGAAAAAAACCTCTTCACTTTCACAGCGAAACAACATAAGAGGAAGATATCTAACCTCTGATTGGCAGCCACTCAACTCTATAGGTGCTCAGTTGCATAACGTTGCTCTGAATTTGTTACTCATTGTAGCCCAGCTACCCCTGGAAGTGGATGAAGTGTCGCCTGTTGTCACTGCCGGTGTCTTCCTCAGCATGTTGCTCTGGCCAGTTTTGCTCTGAATGGCTGTGGCATAATCAGGAAATGATCTCTACCAACAATAAGGTGAACCCCAAAACAAACCCTAACAAATTTTAACCAACCCTAAAATTAGCTTATAGACAACATATTATTCAATTATTTACCTGTTATTCATACTGTTTAGTTTACGGTGTGAAATGAAGAGCTGAGATACGTGTTGACAAGAATGAAGAATTCCTGTATGTGTTGACAGGTCCTGGGGGTTTAAAAACTTAAACCAAATCTTTTTCCATTAGAGTGTAGATCTGAACCCATGGTAATTGCGTAACAGTCCAGGGAAACTTCCTTGGACATCACAACTATAAGAAACCATGTCTATATATATTCAATAAACTTGAACTGTTTTTATTTATTTTTAGTTTCACAAAGACAAGCATTAGGGTAAAAAAAAAAACATCAGTCTGCCTAAAGATGTCTAAAACCTAGATAGATAGAGTAAGTATGATTTCCTTGCACACTGAATATTTGATCAAATTATTGGATTGTTGTATGTCGTAACAAAATCAATTCTGTTTGTCACTGAATACTGACTCTCAAATTGTCACAAATTGATGTTTTTATAAGGTAGATTTTACCTACCCTAAGGACAAAATGAAGAGGACAAAGAAATGTATCTATAAATCTCTATCAACAGGATATTTAGTGTTTTGCAGATGTTCCTTCATACTAAGTAACAAAAATGGCCAAATAGAGTTATAAAGATATTTGTAGTGATTGATGAAAAATGATATTGGTTAAAAATGCTTGTTCTTTCCCTTTCTGACTGTGATGAAACTTGAACAATTACCGCTTCTAGTCTCTGAACAGTTCTGGATCCTCTCAGTTATATTATTCCATATGGCGTGATGTGCTGTTTATCATGGCTCAGTGATAAATGAGGGCTTTTGCCAGTAACCTGATCTAACCCCGCATACCAGTATAATAATCAGCATATGGGCACACTCAGGCGTCTTCCGGCTGCTCCGAGGGCATGACCCTGGTGTGACCCTCACTTAACTTCTAAACATAGATTACTGAGCAGGGCCTTGGAGACACATCCATCCATCATTATGTCCTTAAATGTGTATAAGTTACTTCCTCGTTCATTTTTTTGAAAAAAGTCTGAAATGTCTGTAAGAACTACAAGGACTTTCATATAACGGTAGCCTGTCCAGTATGTCTTGTACTCATAAGACAAAATAATTCATTATTAATGACGTATACCACAAGGCTGTTGAATTCTCAGTTCTGATTGGTCAAAAGGTGTTGATTAATTGTAACAATGCGTTCTTTGTAATATGTAATCTTATGAAATGCTTCTAAAAATTACCCAAATTTCTAAAATACACCAGGACTTGTTTGGTGGATGTGGCACATAAATGAAAGTTATTTTTGATATTTTGAAATTTGTTTAACCTTTATTTGCCATTTTGGAAGGAGTCTCCAATGTCAGAGCTTTGTAACAGTCAGAGATAAAATAGTATGATGTGTTTCACATTGTCAAATTGTCAAGGTATAAGGGGAATAGCATACTTTATTGGGCATGCTTTAGATTAGATTAGATTATGTTCAACGTTATTGTCATTACACATATACAAGTACAAGGAAAGGAACTGCAGTTTGGCATCTAACCAGAAGTACAATAAGCAGCAAGTGCTGTATGTACAGTGACTACAGTATATCCAGTATGTACAGGATACGGGCAGTGGAATGGACATAATATACAGATATACAACTATATTATTGAATGCACTGTAAACATGATATACAAATGGGTGTGCTATAGATATAATATAAAAAATTATGCAGATGAATATATTAGTGAATGTTTTATAAATATGATCTACAGATGGGTGTGCTATAGACATAATATACAAATGAAAGTACTATGGACATATTATAATTCTTTATAATACATATTATAATACTGGACGGATAGATAGAAGTGTGCATCTTGAATGTATATACAGTGTAGGTGGAAACTATGAACATATTTTACAATGGTATATACAAATGTGATAAAAGCTATAAAGAAAAGGATTTGGTACAGCTTTCACTGTAAAATAATTAACATTGAGGAGGAAACAAAATGATGCCGCACTGTTGTCGGTTATTTTCATATAACAACATTGTTGTGTTTTATTCCTTACTTGTGTATTAGTCATTTTCAAGCACTGATTTTGAATTTGAAATGCTCATCGAACTGTTCAACAGCTTTTCTGTGTTGTCACGTCTTAATAGTTATTTCCTTTCCAGCAGGTTTTCCTCTCTTCCTCACAAGCAATATGTGTTTGTGTGTTATTGTTTGTATGTGTGTGCCATTGTTGTTACTAGTTCCTGTCTTTTTCCATGCAGAGCTGGCCAGGGGCATGACTGCAGCATGCTCACCAATCCCTTCTTCCATTCATCCTTGCCTTGGCCTTTATTATCAAATTCTTATTGGCTTTTTCTCCAACTATACTGAGATTAGAGGGCCTTCAGTGGACTTTCATTTCCCCCTGTGCTGTGATAATACTTCCCACCCCACACATCTTGTCCCTGCCACATTTCATTAAGGTATTATGAGGTGCTCCAGTGACGGGCGGGCCCACTAGGCCACCGCATCTTATTCCATTACCTCTTCGCACAGGTAATCAAAGCGAATCTTCTAATCTCTTCCCATCTCCATCATCCCCAGATCGGCCTGGGCGCTATAACCATTCTACAGCCACATCCCCCACACATATCGTTCAAACAAACAATGGCTTCCGATTATTGATTATGTTTGGTTTCCCGTTCAGCTTAGAGCATTGCTTTCGAGAGCATTTGGTTCAGAGCTTTTGGCAGGGGAAAATGACTTCTGAGAGGGAAAGGTCCAATTCCTGTTGCGGTTAGATTGTCTCTTTTTGAATGCCCTACATTCTCTAGCTGTTAGAATATAGGCAATTTAACAAAATGTCAAAATACTGGCAAGACACCATGTAAGTCATCTTGAGCCAACACTAATCCTGCTTCATATTTTTTTTGGAAAAAAAGGCAATCCAATGTTTCTTTCTTTACTGTGTTTTTTTTTTCATGCATGAAGGCAAAAATGTATGGTTATGATTTATATCACTAGGAATTGTATTTATATCATGATTGCTCTGTGGTTGGTGGAAGACTGGATTCTGTTAAAATAATGATTGATTATGACTTCTGCGCTGACTCTTTCTTCTTCTGTATTTCTGTTTAAATCTTTCCATTTCTGCATCTACTGTAAAAAGCACTGACATTCTCTTCAACCTGCAAAGGCATTTCATACTGATCAGAGCTACGCATCATGACTCAGTAAGATAAGTTAATTGCATAATACATCAACACAGATTTACGCATCAGTTTAAAAGCATATGCCAGTGAATTGACATTTAAAAAAAGACACAGCATTGCATTTGCAGTGGAAACAGATGAGAGCTGTTCATTTCAACATAATGAACACAACCATTACTACAAGTATGGGTTTGATTGTCTTCAATCCATTCCAATGCATATGTACTGTACCAATACATTGTAATTTATTTCTGATTTAAAGGAAGAAGGTCATTCTGCAAATGAGGACATGATCCACTTCTGTGCATCACTTCTTGAATATAACGAGCTCGTGACAATGCATGCAGTGATGGTATGCACACATGAATAATTTCCTTGTGAATGTGATATGCATATGTTATCCATGCAAGGATGCTCATGCTGTTTGTTTAATGGTGCTTCACTGGATATTATGGATAAAAATAGTACCTTAACATTTCAATATAAATTCAATATAGAGCAGACTGCTTTATAATTTGTGAGCTGTGCGACTGTGTATCAGTGACATGTAGAGCTGGTAGTGTTGTATTCCTTGAATTCTGTTCAATTTTTAATCGGTCTCGGACTAGAGCGGCATGGGTTTGATATGTAATTATAAAGGAAAACTGTTTTTTTTCCACCACTGTGACAATGATAAACTTTCCATTTTTTATACTCGAAATAAATTGTACACTTTAATAAAAAAGCATAAAATTGATCAAATAGTTCACATTATATTGACTGGTGCTATGTTTTTGATATACAAGTATAACACTGCAACACAGGCCAAAACTGAATTTTGTTAGGTCTTGGTCTCACCTCCTCCAAAGATTCAGTCTTCAATTCAGTTCAATTCAATTTTATTTCTAAAGTGCTTTTAACAATGGACATTGTCCCAAAGCAGCATACAATTCAGACATCACTTTTAACATATATGAATTTGATCTCTACAGTGGCAAGACTATTTGGAAAAACTCTCTGAGATGTTAAGAGGAAGAAACCTTAAGAGGAGCCAGACTCAAAAGGGAACCCATCCTCATTTGGGTGACATCGGATAGTACAATAATAAATAATCCCTTCTATAACTGAGTGCTATACAGTAAAAAAAAAATCTTGATCCTGAAAAAAGTCCTGACCACCCCAAAATCCCAAAGTCTCAAGACTCAAAACTTTAAGCTCTTGGTCTTGACTCTGACTTGATATACCTGGACTCATCCCTTCTGCTAGAAGCTGGTGAGTTCAGTATAAGTTTACACTTAATCATAAGACATTGTATACTCATGCCTTATCATGCTACCAAAAAGTTTGCTTGAAAAGTAAAAAGTGGATTAAGTTAAGCTGCTTTTAGACCCAATATCCGATGTATTTAAGATTGTAACTTGTCCCACTGTAGGAATTGTTCCCAATATTCCCCTCATGGTGGAAAGTTCCATACCAGACTGAGTAACAATGTGTTGTTCAAGTTACAATAGCCGTCTGATTGGCTTGGCATAGTCGCAGGACATGACAGAATATTGACATATTGCACATGATCTCACAAGCCTATCTCTGATTAAAGGAAATTACTGCATTGTGTTTAAGTCATCAATCAGCACGATCCATATTTGTGCAGATAAAGGGCTCATGTAAAGAGAAACAAGCCCTCTGTACTAGGTAATGTTGCAATGGTATTCATGGCAATGCTATGCCATGTTTTAAAAGGCAAAGAAAGGAGTTTGGAGCTGGATTATGCATGGTTTATATCATGGATCATATTTCTTTCTGTCTATTAGCATGCGTGGTAGCTTTGCACCTCAGTGGATGAGGGGACAGGAATGAACTCTGGTGGCATCTTATTAATTAATGTGATCATTTAAAAAAATTACATTTTGCCATTGCCATTACTATATTTGTAGCTTTCCCATGAGTTAATCCCAATGCCATCATGTAATCCCAGTGCCTCCTCCTCGACAAGCATGGTCACACTCTGATTTTAATCAAAAAAAGTTTAACATCACCAGAACCTTGTTGTCAGCTGTCTTTGGAACAAAATTGGCCGCTACTGTGCACATTAGATCACATTGTGCTTTCGACAACCACTGATCTCAACTCATTACCAAAGATGTTTTATATGATGTGCAGTTTTTTTGTTTGGGAAGAAAATTGTACAGCCTAAACCCCACTTTAAAGATGATTCATTAAGACATGGCAGGCCTTCACAATGCAAGGTTTTTTGTTTATGTGTATTCAACCTTTATTAGTATAGTTAATACAAGAGACTAATGGTTCTCCTTTGAGCATTACAAGAAATATTAAATGCAAACACTAAAAACCCACCAAAATAAGTGACAAAGAGACAAATCTATGAGATTTGTGTAATGTCTGTTATACATAATGTTTTACATTCCGCTTTTGAATTTTTGTCAGCCTTGTAGCTTTTTTTTTTTTTTTTACCCTCTTTTAACCTGAGTGCTCCTTTCACAACTCATTTCTTTCAGCATCAATGGCCTGAAAGGTAGGGATGTGCTCAATCTTGTTTTATCCCTCCCTCTTTAAAAAATGCTTTATGTGGTCTGATGCTGAAGGTTTTGTGAGCCCCCTTTTCACTCATGCAGGATTAAGTCCCTGAGCATTAACAGATGATTAACCAGCTAGCAGGTGAAGATAAGAATTTGTCAACAGCATTGTGTTTATACTATAGATGCAAAAAAATATACACACACAAATACACACTTACGCACACAAAAATACGCACTTTTGGTATCTTGTAACGTTTTCAGACCTTGAAAAACTTGGCTGTAATCTATAGTGCGTCTCTTGTGTTATCGAGCACTAGATGGACATGTTATAAAGCAGTGGCACGTCAGAGCCAAGGACAGCACAACGTAACGTGTTTCCTTCACGATCAGAGTGCTGTAGACCAAATACCTGAATGATTTGTGTCATGTGTCGTGATTTGTGTCATTTGTGTGATTTGTCTCTGAAAACCTTGCAGCTTGTAAAGCCATCTTTTTCAACTCACTGAGCTGACAGTGGCTTGATCAAGAGATGTCACTAGAACAGGGTGTCACGTGGGATGAGAATACTTGAATTGGAAATGCTTGATACTATACTGAAGGTCTCTTTTTTTGTCAATAATTATACACTATACAGCAGTACATAATGGGTTTAGACTAGCATCCACTCATTGCAGTTTAGGTTCATCAATGTAGAAGAATAAAACAAGAAGGATGTCAGTTCATCATTTGAGGTGACCCTGTCATGCACAATGTAGTTTACTCAGTAGTTATTCATGTGTGTTTGAAGATGAAAAAAACAGCAATAAGTGCCCCTTGCCTTGCCTCTTTCTGTGAAATCTTTCAATATGCTGGACTAAGAACACTTGTATAAAACTAGATGCCATCTTTGGCTCCCTAGAAGGCACGAACTCTTTGAAAAAGTTGTCATAGTTGACATAATTTTTTTCTAATTTGATAACATTAATCTTTGCAAAGTTCAGTCTAGATTAGCATCAGATTTAATAGCTAGCATAGCTTCACTAGGCAGCAATTCAATTTCTAATAAATTGAAAATATTTACGTTATTATTTACATAATATTTTGCTTCAGATTAATTAATTATCCAGCTTTATAGCCTTAGGCATGCGTATATACAGCAACCGTAAAGAGATGAGATTAATGACATTATCTTGTAAAATAGTGTAACTGCTCTAAAACAAAAAAGAAACTTCTAACAGTTTTCGATAAGCAATAGATATTATTCACTCGAAAACATACCACAACTTAATTTCATCAGGTAAAACATTTACCTGTTGCTTTTTAATACTCGAGTATGTTTTTAAGTAGCCACTTTTCCCACTTTCACCTGAGCACATTTTTAATACTTACTTACTTTGAATATTGTCAATTATCTAGATTTTCATTTCACTTAAATATAATTTCTCAGAACTTTTTCCACCCTGCATTTATCTATACAATGGCTGATGTTTTTTGGACTTTTTGGACAAATACATCTCATGTTTTATTTGAAGTCTTCCAAACTGGGCCTTCATTCCACTTTCAACAGCACTGCATTAATATTTAGTAATGTGGGTTGATTTATGAAAAGCTTATGTCAAAACTTGTGAGAAGAGATTAGAGGTGTTAAGCAGTAATGCTTTTGTCTTTACATGAAAGAGAGAAAGAATGTGAGGGGTTAGATTGTTATTTGATCCTTATCCTGCAATTTATTAGTGCATGTTCAGTGTGTGCATTCATTCCCTCTTTGTTTATACAGCTATATAAGCTTTGTAAATGTCTGGTGTTGTAATATGTACTGAAGTATGAGAAAAACTGGTACTGGAGCCTATGCAAAATACATAGTAATGCCACCTATGCACATCATTGGTTGCATCCACCAGTGTGTTTATAAACATCTATAGAAGCTTCTAGATCTGTTGCTGCTCTGAGAATGGCAAGTTATCATGATTTTGCAATTTTCAATGTGGTTTAATAGTTCATGAGATGTTTCATAGCATTTTGGAGGTGGAAGCAAAGATTGCATTTTCACATATGAGCATTTCAAGTGTGTACTGTAGAAGTGTGCACAACACTGCCTCAAGTAACACTGGAATACAATACTGGGGCCTCAACAAACATCGGCTTGAGGACTGTGCAACGTTCCCTCCAAGATCCCGTTGGAGACCTACCAAGTATTAACTGGTATACCAGTTTTTCTAGTACTTCAGTGTACATGTGAGCTTTTAAATAGTATAAAGCAAAATGGATCACTACTTTAGATTGAGGACATGAACATGATTCATCATGGGCATCTTAAATAAGTGAAGTTGTACTGGAACAGTGCTTCATAATAGGTCTGTATGTAACTTCAATTGAGGAACCTCTTGCTACAGTTAGTTATAGGGTGGATACTTTGTTAAAGGTCCCTCAAAGCTTTATGAATATGCTCTCTCAATCAATAAACCAATAACAATAACTGAAATTTTTTCCATGTACTGACAAATTGAAAAAAATTGAATGCAATTAAGATTTCTAGTTTTACATGAATCCTCGAATATTGCTTAAAAATATTTATGCAGCACATATGACATCCAATGCTCTGAATGTCATATGAAGGCTGAATATACTGCAGCTTCCATTAAAATAAAGTGTCACCTAAATGTGTTTAGCAGCTAATTCTACCTCACTTTTTAGTCACGATCTTCTGACAGCTGACAGGGTGAAGGAAGTGAAAAGATCCTGCTATCGATTTAATTTACACCTGATAAAAATGAATTCTTGTAGGTTTGGAAGTAGATTAGGTGGAATGTATACAGTGAGGAAAATAAGTATTTGAACACCCTGCGAATTTGCAAGTTCTCCCACTTAGAAATCATGGAGGGATCTGAAATTTTCATCTTAGGTGCATGTCCACTGTGAGAGACATAATCTAAAAGAAAAAATCCGGAAATCACAATGTATGATTTTTAAAAAATTTATTTGTGTGTTACTGCTGCAAATAAGTATTTGAACACCTGTGAAAATCAATGCTAATATTGGTACAGTAGCCTTTGTTTGCAATTACTTATTTTCCTCACTGTAAGTACATTTTACACACACTCATGCTTTCTTCTATACAGTGTAGTTGATTACAGATTTGAAGAGATGCTCTGGCTGATGGTAAACGGTGTTAACATTTGCATATTATTTTAGCAGTTGCATGATCCACTGACAGACTAAAGGTGCAACATTTTCACCTGCACCTTACTGCGTAGCCTTTTATCGAGAGCTATCAACATTTCCTTGTTTAGTTGATAATCTGTGAAAAGTGCTATCCATCAATAGCATATGTGATAATAAAGTGTATGTCATTAAAAATGGTAGGCATATTTATTTTATGTACAGTTGTCTCCCAACTTCTGGAAAACAATATTGTGAGTTAATGTTCATATCAAACATCAGAATGGGGTAAAAAGGTATGATCTCAGTGACTTTAACCATGGCATGGTTGTTGGTACCAGATGGGCTGGTTTGAGTTTTTCAGAGGACCGGTTTTCCACAAAGGACTGGTTTTCCTTCCAGTCAAGCAGGAGCCACACCACATTCCACCTGTTTTTTATCAATCGATCTAATCAGTGGATCTTGACCTTCAATAGTGTGTGGCTTCTGCTTGGTTGGAAAGAAAACCTGCATCCACACCAGCCCTTCTCGGATAAGACCGGACACCACTGTTCTAGACTGTCACAAGATATTGGCTAGTGAAGGGCTGGATTTTTGCTTTGAACAGTGGTGTCACTATTCCACAAATGAATTGTAATGAGCTAGGGTAATGCGCCACCCAGAGGCCAACTTGCCATAAAAAGTTCTTATGCACTAGCACAAAGGCCAACCCACACCTAGGGACACAAACCTTGTATTCTACACCAGATACACTGATCAGGCATAACCTTATGACCACCTCTTTTTCTCTACACTCATTGTCCATTTTCTCAGTTCGACTTACCATATAGCTGCACTTTCTATTTCTACAATTACAGACTGTAGTCCATCTGTTTCTCTACATACGTTGTCGGTCCCCTTTACTCTGTTCTCTAATGGTCAGGACCCCCACAGGACCAGCACAGATCAGGTACTATTCGGGTGGTGGAT
>JAOVVH010000036.1:15768953-15782054 GCA_028566435.1 Scorpiodoras heckelii
TTGATCCTGCCTTGCGCCCTGTGCCGCCGGCTAGGCACCGGCTCTCCCGTGACCCTGGCAACAGGAATAAGCGGTTAAGATAATGAGTGAGAGTGAGTGAGTGAATACTGAAGATGTTCAGGGGTGTGCTGTAATCTGGTGAACATGGCTGTCATGAACTTATTATTAAATGCATTCTTTTCAGCTTGTAGTAGCTATGCCTCATTTAATGACTGGTTTATTGTAAACATTCCTGTATAAGCTTGTATACATCTTTAAATGTAGCCTGGTATAGAGTGTAGAGTGTGTCTCTACTTTATATCTGTTTATATCGATGCACATAGTGTTACCAGACAAACAACTCTAAGGTCAAATGACTCTCCCGAAACTCTGGGAATATTATTCAGGCTCTGACCAGGTTTGTGGCAAACGAGCACAAATATTTTCCAAGCACGCTTTCGACACGGCCTCTGACACAGGAACAAGGCGAACATGCTCAGACACCTACACTGAATGATGAAACTGTGAGATGTCCATCATGAAAGCATGTCACTGCATTTAATCATGTTTAGATTGAAGGGGAGTGTGGTATGATATGCTTTTTTATGACCGAGCTCTGCCAAGGTATTTTGCTGGAGGTCTGTGAGAACAATGGAATAAGTCGCTGCTTGCTTCACAGTAAATTCTGGGTTGTTAACACACCTGGAAATAAGAGTGGCTCTGAGACTAGATACAAAATCTATGTTAGGGGACAGAATTTTAATGAATGAAAGTCTTAGGAACAGAGTGATAATACACTACTACTACTACTACTACTACTACTAATAATAATAATAATAGTAATAATAACACATCAGTATTATATAATTGCTGGATTTTACAGATACATATATGCATAAGTGTATATACATATGCAAGCAAAAGATTATTAATAGTTTAGGTTGTTTTCCTGTAAATGTCTGATGAGTTTTACACTACATTTTTAGTACAGTTAGTACCGAACAAAAAACTATGCTGTCTAATTATAAAGACTGTAAGTGCTACTGTGTTTTTTAATAGAATACATGTCACATGAATAAAATGAAATGCAATTTACATTTGGATGTACTAGGAGTACATGTATGTGTACAAATAGATTATTAGCGCAAATAATACTGTACTGACACCACAGTTAGAGGTATAATAATAATATTAATAATACTAATACTGATACTAATATTACTAGGGTTAGGGTTAGGGTTAGTTGTACTACTACTACTACTACTACTACTACTACTACTACTACTACTACTACTAATAATAATAATAATAATAATAATACAATAGAAAAGTAGAAACATTTATACTGACAGCAAAGTGGCTAAGTTGCATATGAAGTTGCATATGTAGGGGACAGAATTTCAACGAAATTGAACGAAAGTCTTAGGAACAGAGTAATAATATACTACTACTACTACTACTACTACTACTACTACTACTACTACTACTACTACTACTACTGATAATAATAATAATAATAATACTTGTCAGTATCATGTAATTGCTAGATTTGACAGATACAAGTGTATATACATATGCAAGCAAAAGGTTATTAGAATGCAGTGCATTTCTCTATTGCTGTATACATACATCAAACATTCCTCGAGGTAAGAGAGCATGCATTATAAATGATTACTTTCTATTAAATTATCAAATCCCACGAGGGATTTAATTAATCTTCTATTCTGCCAACCCCTGAACCTCTGCACATAATCCCAAATTGCAGGCATATCCATTCTCTATATTTAGGCAATATATAAATGTGCATGAAACACTGCTCTTGGCCAATCCTCCAGTTTATCAGGCTGCACACATTCTGTCTGATGGATTAGCATTCAGTGCTTCATTCAGTTATCCAGATAATGTCTTCACCAGCACACCTAGAATGTGGAGGGGAATTATGTTCTTCTATCTTCTGTGATATTTACTCATGCATTTACATTTGAATAGCAGGGACCTGGTCTGTCAGTTAATAAAAGGACATTTGTTAGCATTATGAACACACTGAAGCTGGTGTTCTGAGAGCGTCAGGCTAGATCTGTGTTGTTGGCGGCTTAGGGAATTTCTTTTATGATAAAGGACCCCCAGTGGTTGAAAGCAGGAAGAATCAGGTTTTTGTATAGAAGAGGGTTTTTTTGTTTAGTGTTTAACTTTTTGAGTTTTGTACATCTGACTTTTTGAGTTTTGTACATCTGAATTATATGCAATTTCCCCTTTTTGGTTCATTAAGGAACCAATGAATAACTGAACAACAACAAAACAACAAAAACAACAACAATCATATGGAATCATATGAATGACTACCACAATGACTATTAAATGCCAATAATAGGGTAAATTATAGCATTGTATTACAAATTTATTACAAAAAAAGCCTTTAAGTCTTCACATTTTTTTGCGACAGAATATTCTGAATGTGTGTGCGTGTGTGGGTAGTGTTCTCTGAGGTGTCTGGAAAGCTCTGCTATTTCCGCAGCTATTATGGCAGAGTCTCGCTCTGGACATTTTGAAAAAAGCTTTTTGAACAGTGCTTTTGGTGTGAGTACAGGATCTTACTTCTCTTTGTATTTCATGGTGCTCTTAGGCTTCTGGTTGAGCTCCAGAATCTTTTGGTTCTCTCTGTAAAGCCTGACATTCAGATGCAAGAGACCATGCAGTATTATCCCCCATATCCCCTTTTCCCAGACTCCCAGATGTGCCCCAGCCGTGGTGCTGAGTGATGACAGCCTCTTCCAGCAGACAAGATGTCTGCAGACTCACTCCCTCAGCTGTGTTATAGCTCATTAGTGCCACAAACAAGGCAGCTTTCCTACACAAACATGTCAGCCAGCTTCCACTTGCTATCACACCTTCAGTATATCGCTTAAGCTTAACAGCTTCATATATAGGTTTGGTCTTTCCACTTATATAAGCACAAACATTCACAATAAATTTAGGTCCCACTATAGCACACTTTAAAAATAAATCCCTGAGAAATCCTCAGATAGTGTAGTTTCCTGTCTGGCCAGTAGAAGGCAGTGCAATACTTATTATTAGCATATTACTGCCTCTCTGCAAGTGTACAATTATTATAACTATATATTGTAGCACATATCTAGGCAAAGTCAGTCTTTTTTTTCTGAAGACTCAGTTATGGTAAAGCTGTAGATTGCAGACTATGCTCACACTGTTTTCTTCAAGCTTACTAATGTACACTTTGCCACGTAATATTTCCTTGCAATTCGTTAGGCTATGACCCGCAATGTATATAGCTTCCACCTTCTCAGTTGAATTCTCCATCGTATGAATATAAATCATATTTAATGCCCTGCCAAACATTACAGCCCTTAGATGCATCTAAAGACATATTGGAGAGGTTAGAATCTCAGTTCTGTCTCATTTATCCTCTAAATCCATCAACCACTATCTCTTGGCTTGACTGATATTAATAATGCCCCAGAGCTGAGGCCCAGCCTCTTGTAATCCGTTCCACAAGTGTGATAAATCAATATATCAGAGCCTTATCTTCCTCCATTAAAGTTTATCCCACCACTATTTCCAAATCTACCATCTCGCCATCTCTAATCCATACAAATCCCTGCATCTATAACGGTACCATTCCAAGAGAGGAGATGAACGATGACAGAAAGAATGGCACTAGAACGATTTATCTGCCATCTGGGTTTTGTGCTTCCTTTGCTGTTGGTTGACTTGCTATGAACTCGGATTATGAATTGTGAGATATAGAGAGATGCTAGAGATGGCGTGCTTGAGTGAGCTTGAATTGCTCCTCTTCCGCTTTTCGTGCAGACAGCAGCAGGTGAGGCTATCACTGAGAAGATCTTTTAGATGTGGGATGTTTCTAGGCTTAGGCTGAAATTATTCAGGCAGCAAAACTGTTTGTTCGCGATTCGGTCACTGTTATTATTATTACTAAGCTGCTAAGCTGCATAGTGTCCACATGAGTGGAAACGTTTAAACATGATTCACCCCTAGACTGATAAGTGCTCAGCTATTTTCTGACCTTTTTTTGCATTTGATGTTCACTTAGTAGTTGTCGTCTCTGTTTAGTGTCACCATCACCTTTTCCCCCCTAGATAAAGCACAGAGATGATGGATGGTCCTCCAAGGGTCAGCTGTGGCCAACTCACTTCTTGTGGAGAAAAGGTGGGGTCACGGAGGAATCACACTGCCTGCTTTGATCCCAGATCAGCACTCAAAGACATTACCACCAGATTAGATACCAGCCACATTTGCATAATAGAACTATTTGTGAACACTTTGGAGGCACATTCTGGACTTGTTAAGTGCCTTTAATGACCTCCAGTCTATCAGGCCGCACACACTCTGTCTGATGAATTGGCGTTCAGAGCTTCAGGTTTGAGATGAGTTTTGTGAAGGACACCACGGTGCTGATAAAGTCCACTGTCTGGCCAATGACGTCAGGTCCAACCCTGCAATGCTTAATCCGTAATCTCAAGGGTCTTTAATCAGAGCCAGCTCCAGCCCTTCCCTTCCCACTGCATATCAATATTTGACCTCATTTGTGGTAAAAGTGCTCATCCAAAACTGAGATAGTGAAGGAACAATTTTCTGGTTATCTCCTAGTTACTGAATGTCAGATTGAATTTTCTTTTCCAGTGTAATATGTTTTCTTTACATTCCTCCTGATATATTCATCATGGGATTCGGTTTCTGTGTTATAGTTTAGCAAATATCAGTGTCATGGCATTTGGTGTTTTTATTGCGTTGCTCATTCGTACAATGTGTTTTGACTCACTTTTGTCCTAAGGGGATTTTTGCCACCACTACATTTTGGCTAACTTTAGCCCAGTCTGATGAAAACAGATATGTCTTATGTGACCAAATAAGAATGAAACAGTGGGCTTCAGCACACACAGCTGTGGGAATTTGACTATATGCATGTATTTGTGTATTTGTGCAATGACGTGTCCGACAGCAGATAAAGAGGGAGATGGATTGTGTGTGTCATTTTTGTATTTAAAATCAAATGTGAACACAGACGTATACTGTCCAAAGTGTTCAGACTGACTTTTGGTGATTGAACAGATCATTTTTGCTTTTTGCACAAACAAATCTTGAACTGTCAGACAATGAAAAACATTAGCATAAGATCTCCCTACTCTTGATAACAAGCTATCTTCAGGCAGAGCTGTCTGATTAAGAAGGTGTGTCATTATGTTACAGTTGATAGAGGATCAAGCAGAAAGATTACGCTGCTAGACAACTTTTTCGACATCGGTTACCACATATGCAAGTTTAAATGGTAGCAGAACTTAGACGCAGTGATCCCATGATCCTGCTATCAGTAACCACATTCCTGTCAATAGGTTAAGAGGGAGAGAATTACACTCACCATGGCCATACACAGTCAAGAAATAGATAGTGTGATCTGTGTTTCCTGCAAGGTCTATACTAATAAACACCTTAGCTATATGCCAAAATTTGATCACAATCAGTTTGATTAGACCTTTTTTGAAAAAAAAAAACAAAAGCAAACTTTTCCCCCTTAGAGAGCTTCCACTATTACAGCAGGAAAGCAATACGAAAAATGGTAATTTGTTACAAGATGTTCAGCTGTTCAGTTTCCATGCAAGGATAAAAATCCACTATTAAAATACACAAAAGAGAGGCTCTCTATCTCTATCTGTATCTCTGTCTATTTTTATCTGGGTAGAGGCAATCTGAATGTCCATAAAAAAGACTGTTTCCTTTTCTCTTTACATTTGGTTGAAACCTACCCATCTGCTACTGATTTGGCCATTAAAATACATTGCATTTTCTCTTTGTTAGAGCCAGTAGTCAAATATAGTAGCTGTGTTTCTTTGTAAATGGAGGGATGTAATAAAGTATATCAATCAATTTTAACTCTGCTTAGTTCAACATTGATAGTCCTATTAGTCATCTTAGACAGGGCAAACAATTTATCCCCTGTTGAAAGTGAATTTTATAATAACGACCCAGTTCAATGTCAGAATCAAAGTCAGAAGCATTCAGGCAGATAAATGAAAGGAATTACATGTTGTCATTAGTGACAAATTGCCAGAATGGAGAATCCCAATTAATATTTAAGCTACATAAGTGGAGCATGTGTTCACAAATCATTTTGCCTCCCCACTCCAAACCAGTAGGGATCTGGAAACCATTTCTGCTTCAGATAACAACGCAGGTCCTGCTCCTGTGACACTTCACAGAGACCAGGTTGCTTTGCACCACACAATGGCTTCATTCAGAGCCGAGCCGAAAATACCACTTTAAGGCAGATGCCATGGCTCTATATGTGTGCTAGGAGGCAGGGGAGACGTGGGTGACGTCCAGCTGTAGGAACGGACCACGCATGTGTGCTGGGGTGGGTGTAACGGTTCACTGCAATACTTGAGTGCGCTTTGAGCTCACGTTTGTTAAAATGACCTCAGGCAGTTTGATTGCATTTTAACGCAGATTAATGAAAGAGACAGGATAGGTTTACATAAATGGCGCTCCACTTTTAACATCGTTAAGTCTGGATTTCCGACTAGAACAAGAGTGTCTGAATTAAGCACCCACCCATCGATCACGAGCACACACTCACGTACACACCCTCAGCCATTAATGGCCGTGCTCCTTACTCTAGCTCCCATTAAGGATGTCATGTAGGCAGTTGTGTGCTGAGTGAGGCCAAAGCAAACAGTTTGTAACTGGAGGGTGACGGTGCCAATGTTGAGCAGGAGACCCCAGTCCTTTTGGAAGACCCCTGAATGAATTGCCTTTAATGCAGACCAGCTGGAAGTAATTGCAGATGAATTAAGATGTATCATTTCCTGGATTTGTTTAGTATTAGTCCTACAAATTCAGGTAACCATAGTACCATTATTTTATATACATGCACTATCAAATACTTGGACAGGATGTGATTGGATCACACCCCATTCTAGTTCAATTAGGTTCATGATAAGATGAAGGTTCTCTTCTCAGGAGCATACATCAGGCCAGTCTAAAACACACACACACACACACACACACACACACATTTGCCCTTGCATTCACACTTACGAGCACTTTCAAATTGGCTGTTTGCTTACCGGTATGCTTTTGGGAGGTGGAAGGAGAACATACAAAACTCAACATAACCGATAACCCAAGCTCAGGACTGAACCAGGGACACTGTAGCTGCCAGGCATTATACAGTATATCATAATGTAAACAGATTTTTCTCACAAGCCTCAATTATTCTTCATGTCAATACTTCAGGTATCCTGTAATGCAGACTTTTTTTTTTTTAGAAAAACCTTAGGACAAGAATTACAAGCAGCTATCAAAGAGGCCTAAAATAGATGGTGCCATTCATCAAAAGTAATCAAACACTGACACATTTTAATTCCTAAGACACTTATAGTTAATCAAGTGTTTATTCCAATCCATTGCCTTTGCAAGGTAACTGGCATCTGTGATTATCTGCACAAAGTGGCCGAAGAGGCGGGTTGTGGATAAAGCAAACCCTCAGCTCTGTCTATATACAGTATATCTATTTTTGATTTATCTTATCATCCAGCAAAGCACTGTTACATCACAGTGGGCTTGTGCTATTCTTACAATGTCCTGGGCTTAAACTAACACCCTGTTGCTAACAAGAGCATTAGCTTTTTCTCTGTATAACACACAGAACTTTGTGTATGACTTCATCAAACATATTTCTGTGTTGCCCTTCTGCTGTGTGAGCCCAGAAAAACTGACTGTGCCTAGTAACAGACAGAAGGTGGTCAGTGGTAAACTTTAATTGACCTGTAATTCAATTTAAAGGCATTTTAAATAGTTTATCATATTATCATATGCAAGTCATCTTACTACATTTTTCTTAGTCTCATGCATACCACTTTGATTTCTCTCAAAAGGCTGTGCATATTATTTATTTAAAAAAATTCTAGTAGTATAACTTGAAATAAGTATTCCATATACAGTGGTCATTCTTCCTTTTTTTTTTTACTTTTTAAAAAATAAATTCTCACTCAAGATCATTCAAGAATATGTGTTGCTGCATCCATTAATATGACCATTATATTGTTTCTTTACAAATGTCTGCTTTTAACAGATTAAATTTGTTTTAAAAAAAAAGCTGAAACAGAAATTCAAACGCATTTTTCTTGCACAACGTGACATATGGTATACTTGGGTGGGTGGGACTTGGGGTAAATCCATCAGAGTTTGATTGTCTTGTGAAAAGTGGGCGTCTCAAAACAAACACATAGTCATAGCTTCTTTTTACAGTCTGTCTTTACAGCCTCAGCTTTATGCTTATGCTTCTCTGTTCTTTGACTGAGAAAGATGTGTTTCCTGTGAAACCAGAGACTTCAGGTTAATGAGCGAATGTCAGTTTGTCAGTGTGGACCAATTATTTCTGTCAACAAACTGCCACACATTTTTTTAATGGTTGGTCCATCTTGCTGGTGCATGTTTGTGCTGCTGTTTGACATATAGTAAGTGTGTTGGCCAGGGAAAACTCTTCACATGGACTGATTATGACATTTTCTACTGTATATAGTATATAGAACATTGCTGACCATCCTGAAGCAAAATTTGTGTTTAATAAATTAGGACAAATAAGGACACAGCATTTTTAAAGTTTGATTACCACAAAAGTGAAAAGGGAGAAAAGACACCCACACACAGATTGTCCAAAAGCAACTAGTATATACTCATTTAATTTTGCAGTAATTTAGTGCAGTATGTAATAAATTAGATATACAAAAATTTTAAACAAGACAAAGTGGTAGCCATGTTGTGTAAATTAGATGGGGGATACTTTTACAACCTATTGCAGGTCTATGCAGAACTATGAAAGACAGTTTTTTTTTAAAAATGCTGACTGACAGATTTTTCAGAAAAGCTTTCTCTATAACAAACCACTGCTATGTATAACAGCCTGATGTTGTGGATGCAGTTCTGATTATTGACCCACATAGAAAAAAAAATTACTCCATCAGAAAACACCATGGGAGAATTTACTAATTTTAATTTTAATATATTTTAACATGACTTTAACATGAATTATAATACGAAGTAGGTTAGTGTTAAGGAGGCTGCAGATTTTATGTTTCTTTTTGACACAGCTCCGACTAGAGTTGTAATCGGGCCTGAAAAGTCAAGCCCGACCCGGCACGAGCCCGACAGAATTCGACCCGAGCCTGACAAGTACACCGTTTTAAAAGCCCAAACCTGTTTACAGCCAGACATTAGGCTATTCAAAGGTCATTAGCTCATCATTCTCATTATGGACATGGTCAAAACTTTTCCACACCTCAGACTTTACTTTCGCTGATGGTGCAACCAAAACGTAATCGCCAGAGGCCAGCCTCCGTTTCACCTCCTCGGCATCCATTTTTGCATCTTTCTGGAGCTAATCGAAACGCATCACCTGACCGCTCATTTACCACGCAAACACGAGCCCGGCTTGAGCCCGTGTAAAATGACAGAAATTAAGCCCGAACCCAACCAAACCCATCGGGTCCCGTCGGGTTCGGGCAAAGATCTTCAGCTCTAGCTCCAACCTTAGAATCTAACAGCCCTTTTTAGTGGAAGCAATATGTGGCTACGTATGTGTGGTCGAGCTTTTACTGTAAGTGGAGAGGAGCAGGTGGAGCCAGCAGGGATTTGGAGACTCAACCTGCTGCCTTGTCAACCTCCCCACTCGCCGAACTTGTCCAGTCGCTCACAAACTCCCACTCCCATCTTTCTTCCTTCTGTTCCCCTGCTTCCCCCTGATTGTCCGAACAGTGGAGTCACTTGCTGTCTTCAAATCCCAGTTTAAGACCCACCTCTTTCGAGAGTACTTGAGTAAGCACTAACTCAAAGCTGTTACACACAGCAGTTATTGTATTGGCTATATCTTGTTCTTCACTGGATTTATGTTGTTTAGGAATACTTTGGGTTTTGGACTTGTTGTACTTGTTATTTTTATTGGGTAGTATATGGCTGAATTCTAGCAGTATCATAGCTCAAAGTAGTTTGAATTCAAGTCTACCAGCCCTAGCTTTGGATATAGAAGTTAACGACTAAGCACACTTGTAATTCGCTCTACAAATGTAAATGTAAATGTAAAACCAAAAAGGGGGTGAGGCAGTTCCTGGGGCTTGCAGGCTATTATATAAGGTTTGTGAGACATAGGGCTGGGGACCATTTTGTCACAGGTGGTGGAGGGCATGGAGGTACATCAGCAGAAAACTCTCGGTGAGACAGACAACGTACAGCATGCTCAAAAGGAGAGTGAGGCCATCAAGTGGGCAGTCATAACCCTCTGGTACTACCTCCTGGGGCATCATTTCCCCCTCTGTTACGATCATGGCCCGCTCTAATGTCTCCAATTGCATGAAGGATACCAAGGCATGGATCACTTGTTAGTATCTGGTTGGGGTGGGTTGGGAGGTTTCAGGGCTCTGCTGCAGGATGGATGGCTAGCCAACCTGGGATGGGTGGTGGGACCGGTGTTTTTGAGCAGCTGCTGTGAGCCGAAAGGAGCAGGTGGAGCCAGCAGGTAATGCGAGATGAGACTCACCTGTGGCTTATTACTGTGAGTTTATTTGTATGTATTGCAGAGGACATACATAAGAAGAGATCGAGAGAGAGAGAGAGAGAGAGAGAGAGAGAGAGAGAGAGAGAGAGAGAGAGCAGAGCACAGGGTTGTGTGTGTGCATGTCTGTGTATTGACAATTAGAAGCTGAAAAGTGGACTTCTTTGATGGCTCAATAAAAAGCCTTTTCGTCTTTTTCCATGCCTGTCCTCTGAGTCTCCCTAGCATTCATCCACACCAGGGTTTTACAACCATACAATTAGCAAGAGAATTACGGACATTTTAAAGTGGAAATATTATACCCATTTTCACATAAATTAAAATGGTTTCCTGGGGTCTTAATGAAATGTCTGTGACATTCTACGTTAAAAATACCAAATGGATCAAATACCAGAGCTCTCTTTTCACCCTGTCTAGCTCTTTCCAAAAGCTCAGTTTCAGTGCCGGTTGCTTTAAATGATAATTTCATGATGATTTAAATGATAATGAGCCATTTCTCACCCCATCCCCTACGCTGTGGGGTGAGGCTATAGGCATATTAAACACATGCCCTGGTGGCCGGTGGGAGTGAGGTCAGCGTGTCGACTGATGCATCCACCATTTTGAATGCATGAAGATTGGCTGGCTTTCTCAACCCATTCCAGTGGGTCATATTTATATTCAAGTGTTTATGATCTACGTGAAGTACAACAAAGGTTTATTCTCTGGTTACTTTGAATCGATATTTAGGCTATAATGGATGCTAGACACTTCAGGAGTGTGTACATTATTGTTGTGAGTACATAATTGTGAAAACACATTTTTATATTCCTGTGACATCCTGTGTTGTACTGACCCAGGTTGTAAAAGCACAATGTTTTTAAGCACATTTGCACAGGTTTTTGATGACTGGGTTTCAAGACCTTGCCAGCAAAATAAAGTTTATCCACTCAGCTGTTTTATCCTCTGAGGCTGGGAACTGATCTAGCAGTGTGTGTGGGTTTGTACTGCTGACAGCAACACAGTTCCTGTCCATTTTCCTAAGCTGAATTTAACATAATATGTCCACTGGAACGGGTAGCATCTCATTGCAAACTGAACTGATTTCACTTATGTCTATTAGCTATGACACATAGAATGCCATTCATTGTTTGAACTCTGATGTTTTAGACATCTTTAGGTAGACTTACTGCATTCACACCATTTTTTCAGGCAGGCAGCCAAGGAAAATTAGAATAGAATAATAACCAAATAAAATAAAATAATAAATAAATTGCATAAAACTTACTTACTAATAATAAACTTTTTCTTGACAGATTATGGACAAATAACTATTTCGTTTTTTATGTGATTAGTATAGCCTTGCGTCCTATGCCGCCAGCTAGGCACCGGCTCTCTTGTGACCCTGGGGACAGGAATAAACAGTTAAGATAATGAATGAATGAATGAATGAATGAATGTGATTAGTATACATTTTATAATGCACACCAATGACATGTGCTAGCAAGGTTAAAAAAAAAAAGGTCCCAGTTTTGTTTTCAGGTTGTCATATAAAGCTATAGAGTATGATACTATAAATGTGCTCTACAATATTTGAATGACAAGCTGATGTAGTACTTGCTCATTATAATGATAAAGAATTAAATCAGCTCTAAGCACAGGAATGTGGTCGTTTAGACCTCCGTCTCATTTAGATTGAATTTAAAGCTGAATAAGAAATAAACAGAAGTCAATTTCAAATAGCTATTCAGTGCACTGCCAATCAGTCCTCTTGGCTTTATTGAGCTGAGTCTGAGAATAAGAAGCAGGATCCTTTGCCAACTGGGTGAGAGCGTGTCAGGCCTCGTGACCCCAGCACAAAGCCACAGCTACGTGTCTCCCATGCCCCACAGCTCTCTCCTTTTACACAGTTTCTTTGAGGCCCCCACTAGTATTCAGTGCACAGCACCACCCTATTATCTAAACCCAGCCACAACACCAAAGGTAGCTTATATGCTGAGACAAGTAACCTCCACAAAATGACTTGAAGTCTTAATATTTTTGGTTGTACTCTATAATAAAACAAAATGTTAGTTAAAAGCTCAATTATAGTAGTAAATTTAATTCTTTGTCTAAAATAATCTTGGACCTAAAATGTCAATAAATTCAATTAACCTATTGAATTGTTCAGTTAGTGATTTGAGTGTTATAATCATGTATGACCTTGACAAACTTGACAAACATAATCCGTGCTGCATGTGTGTGGGTGAAGGTTGCAGGAACTCTGTGTGCTTTTCTGCAGCATGCTTTAATTTTATTCTGTCACACTCATACAGCAGAATATGAAGCTGCGATAGTGTTTAATAAAAGAAACCAAATCATACTTCCATCTGATTTATTAAGTTTGTCTTCAAGATTCACCAGCCATATCTATAAATGTTATAAATCATGGGTTAATCAAATATTTCTCAAAAGCCTGATTAATCATTGCTATATTAATTACAACGGTCAGAAATCTCTCTCTCTCTCTCTCTCTCTATCTCTCTCTCTTCCTCTCCAGATTTAAAGGTCCCATGGCATGA
>JAOVVH010000036.1:15810020-15822213 GCA_028566435.1 Scorpiodoras heckelii
CTTATAAATTTCAAAAAGAACAGCAGCAAGAAATTAAAAAATTATAAATTAACAAAATTAACAACAATAATCATCAATTATGTATTTATTTATTCATTTAATGTATTTATTTATTAAAATTTTTCCTTATTTTTATTTTGTTATTTATATATATATATTTTTTTATATATTTATAAATCCATACAAACCTTCTGAGGAATACTTATGCTTTACTGGTATTAATGTCATTATATTAAAAATGATTACTAATTCACCCAACGTGTCAGTCTGAGTTATAAACCTACTGCTGTTATCAAGCAGACTTGCACATGGTATTGTGTAGTGTGTGTAGACACTATGATTATTTGCCTTTAACATTATCAGCTATCATTGTCCTTCTCTGAAGCCATACATTTACCAGTAAGCTGCCTGTCTTAGCCGTTCGGTGGTCATGCATCTATATATGTTGTGTATATCTTAAGAAGAACATGTAAACATTGAAATGTAGGCGCTGCAGTAGATGTTCATGGTGAAGCAATGAATGACTGTATAATGCAGGCATTCTGATGTTTTTGTTTTAATCTTCTTGTTTAAAACTGAGCAGAAGCAGAAGTTGAGTGCAGGCTACATGACATGATGATTAATGGCAGTTTCATCTGAAATCCTTTAAGTCCTTCAGTCTTGTTAAAAGTTCCATTTTCATTTGAAATACATGCAGTTATTTACCTTTTTTGCCATTTAGGTGCTTTGGAATGATATTATTCCATGGTGTTCTTGGCATAACATTTTATGTAATATTCGATTTTAGTGATGTGTTTATTTTAAAGGAAATACATGTCTTCTTTTATTTAATTCGGCCTTATCTCTGAAATGTATAAGCAGAATTTAAAGCACATTTTTAGGTAGATTTGAGGCTTCCATTAGTCCTTATCAGACTAAGTGACTACAGATTGGATGCTACACTAATAAGAGACTTCAGATGTAGGAGTGTGAGAGCTTCAGCCAGCAGTGGTAATGCTGTAATACCTCTTTACTGATAGTATGAGACACATAGATCTTTACTATTTTTCATTCGACACATCTCTGGCTTAAAACACACACAGACATACAGGACTGTACATACACACTGAACCACATTACTGTTTTTATCTGTAACTGCAGATTGTATTACTCTACTTCTTTACCTATACCTAAACTGAAACATAAGCTTAAACAGGAAGAAATATTTTGACTTCATGGGAAGTTACACTGTCCTTGTTAAATATTATGCTGAGCAATACCAGTGATATTAGGTTATATACCCTTTTGCATCTTTGTTTCTTGAGGCATAAACTCAATTTCTCAGAATAATTGTGAAATGAAGAGCAATAAATTGCACAAGTAGATGTTGCATTAGAGTAAGCTGAAACCAAGTCTTGCTAATTCAATCTAATTATACAAGTGGAACATGAGGATGCAGTTAACATATTTCAGTCAACATACTTAATCACACACGATTAAGTGTCCCAGGCCAGTCAATCTATCTTAATCATGTACGCCCTGCCTGTTGGTGGATGGCCGAGGTGGTTCTAATACCTCTCCATCTCTAGCCTGATGAAAGGTAGCAGATAGGGGCTTGTCTGTGGCTGGATGAGGAAAGGAGGTAAGGATGGGGCTGAATATCAGAACTGATCACATCACTTACTCTGAGGAATTCTCTTGTGCTTGGGGGGTGGGGGTGGGGGGTCGGGTTAGAGAAGATCCTGATAACGTGGCCCAGTCAAATGTGGCTTCTGTTTGTTCAAGGATTACTGCAACATAGGGAATGGCCTGAGATTTATGGAGAACTGTTTCAGATTAGATGATCTGTCATTTAGTACAAGAAACTAGCTAGTTATAGACATGGTGCACTATTCCTTCTAGCCTCGTCTCTCTTTGTCTGTCAGATCTAAAGGTACGCTGTTAGCTTTGTGATCAAATTGGATTGTTGCTAAAATAGGAACTATAAGCCTGCAGTAAGTTTGTCCTTTGAAGCAAACAAGTCCAGTTGAAGTTTATCTAAGCTCAAAGTATCCAGTGAGACACTGAAGCTTGGCTCTAGCTTCAGTTTGGCAAGAGTAAAGGCCACAAGGACATGTGGAAGTCCTTGGGGGAGTTTAAATAAAGGATCTTTTCCAATCTGTCTTCAGAGAAAACATTTTAGAAATGTCTATTTCTAAAGAGAAAGTCTCGCACTTTGAGCTCTTGATTTAACATCATAAATTTGAACCCTGACCATGTAATATTCACATTGTTCTGCTTCCCCCTGGACACAGGCAATGGCTGCTAGTGCAAAGACAAGAGGTTAATCCTAAAGCTAGACAAATGCTGTCTCCCGGTTCTCCTACACCCAGTACTTTTCACTCTTTCCTCCATTATCTAAAGGCCACACAGCATGGCTAAAAAGCCAAAGCTGGACCAAGCTATTTTAGGGGTGACTTCCTTTGTATCAAAGTTTGTTTTTGCTGATAGTGCTGGCCAAAAGCAACAAACTGAGCAAGGCAGAGCTGTCAGACGCTCATGAGACTGAAGTGCTCTTCCTTCCTGTTTTTTAAAGGAACCAGAATAGTGGCACATTCATCACAGAAGCAGTGAAATGTGTTTGTGCTTCACATTCAATCCCCACAGAAGGTGAAAGTAAAACAGAACCCTCTACTTAGCGTGTCAGGGGAATATCTAAGAAAATACATGTATAGCTCCATTAAGACCCTTCTAAATGCATGTGAAATGTTCATGATTTTTCAGATAAAATGGGGACATTTGGTAAAAGTTTGTGAGCTGGTAGACAGATCAGTCTTTTTTTCTTTTTTTTCTTTCTTTTCTTTTTTTTTTTTTTAAATTGCACGTCATTGAAGTTGCTTTGGTGATTTTTTTTCAATACTGCTGAAACAGGGTCAAGCAAGGACCTAACTCCGTAAATTGAGTAGGTTTTATCTCTTTCATTTTATACCTAGCCACAGACTTTTTCCAGTGTCTCATACATGAGGCACAGACATTCTTGCATTTAAATCTCTTCTTTCACATTTTCGAATTGAATTACTCACTAGTGTGCACTCAATTCAGACTTTAATGGTAGTAACATTGCAGAAGTTACCTTTCATTTATCTCTTATATCATGGATGAGTATGTGTGTGTTGAAAAGACTGAGAATTTTCCTGAAGTGTGTTTGGCTTCCTCAGAGTATATTCATTTAAAATTTTTCTTCTTGGTGTTAAGGCATGTGTTAAAAGCAAAGGGATAACGTGACAGTAAAGTTTTATCTATTTTATCTTTCTCATAAATAACAGCATTACTAATATAAACATTGTAATTTTCAGTGAGACAGTTTGATGACACCATCCTGAAGTGTTCAATTCTTTATTCTGAAACAGAATGGAAACAAAGGATATTGTTTAAGACAATAAAACACTCAGAACTTGGACTTGAACAGGATTTCTTGATTCCTTTTAGCCTGTTTGGGCTGGAGATGAACATTATGTAATGGTTAGCATCTTTACGCATCTCGCACATTTTTTATTTTAATGTGGATCATTAAACTTTTACTACTTTTAGTCCTGCATTCTTCAATGTTTTAATGAATCATATAATAGCAGGTATCTCTTATCTAATCTCAGTGCAGAGCCTGGGCAATTACTTCAAATAGTGATTACGCTGCTATTCAACAATGATGCAAAATGATACTTCAGCAAAGTTCTTCCTGTACTGCTAAAAGGTTCACCAAGATGTTCCAGGAGGTGTCAAACTGATGGCTGGATGATCAGATTTGACCTTTATTCGACCTCTGTAGGGATCAAGACCTTAAACAAATGTTTAAGCTCCCAGGTGAATTTCCTGAACCCTTCCATGTACGTCCGATCGAAACCTTCTAAGGCGTTCGTGCGTTCTACTTTTACACGTCTTTTGTCTCCTTTATAAAAAGTGGCACCGTCTGTCACATATATTTATGTCCTGCATATAAAAGGACTCTATGGGAAAGGAGTCAGCTCTAGTGCGCTGCTCTGAAGCTGTGTCCCAGTGCGGATAGGCTCATGCAGATGTTCAAACTCTGAGAGTCCGTCTTCATCTGCCTACACTCGAACTCGGGCCAGAGGTTTCAGCAGGACGTTGTTTTACCATATCTATGATTCAGCTCTTTCAACTTTTCCACAACTGCAAATCAAAACCTCACATTTCAGTTGAAAGGGAGTGACCGGAGCCTCTCCGGCCAGACAGCAACGTCTCTAACGAAAGACAGGCAGATAAATAATGAGCAAAAATGCAACCCTGCCAGTGGGAAGACATATGATGGGTTAGTATAGGAGGAGGACAACACCAGAATAAGCATGTAAGTGTAAATGAGTGTTTGTATATGCATGCCCTTTGACAGCTTTCAAAGTAGTTTTCTTTATCTTAATTACTTGCTTATATTCTTCATGTAGTCCACAATGGGACAAAAGCTCACTAATTAACTGACACAAATATGGCATGATCATTATTATTAAAGGGATATACTATTGTGAACTTTGGGGAGATGAAAATTGTGCACTGTGATGAGTTGTGCAGGAAGTCATGGTCTGTGTGGAGAAGAGTCATTGTAACCTAGGACTGTTTCTTTGAAGCCCAATTAACTAGGCTAAAAAGCAGGAATTAATACAGAATATGGAAAGTTAAGAGTGCTTGAATCCCTGGAAGGGACGACTTTATGCAGCTATAGTCTTTATCCATTCCTGATAATGTCTCTGGTGATGAAGCGTATCATGTTTTTTTGCCTTCAACAAAACGTTCTTTGGTTTTGGCTTTAATTTTGGCAATGAGCTGTGGTGTTCTCTCCTCACACTTTAAGACATGTCTGGCAAGCATCTTCGTTTTCGCTTGATGAAGTGTACAAATGTGAGGCAACTGTGTGTGGAGCTAGAATTTGAGTTATATAACGGGTTTTGTGCTACACTGTAATACATTTTGCTGACTTTATTTACTTGCCTTCATGTTCCAGATTCTTGTAAAAAAAAAAAAAAGTCTTAAGCATATGATCAATATATGCCTGGTAGATAAAGATATAAAGATGCAAGAGCCAGACCATGTCCTTGGTGCAGCCAGTGGCAGTATTACAAAATGTAGCATACACCATGACACTGAGGTGCTTTGCAGCACCTAGAAATAACATTTACATTTATGAACATATCATGTGAAAAGTTTTCTTTTACAAAACTTTTTACTTTCTCAGGTTATTGAACAAACAAAGTAAAATATAATGGCTGGTTTTTAATTTGTAATTAATGTCAGCTACTGTGATATTATTTCTGCCATCTAATGAGCAATGCAAGAGCTCTGCATGACCCTGGTAAAGTCCTGCTGTTGGCTTTTATTCTATAGCACTTGTAAGCTGTTGTGTGTCCGACGTCTTTATTGATGTGGGATAAATAAGCATGTTATATTACTTTATTTTAGTTAAACCGTTCCAGAACTGAAGCTTAGCAGCTTGGAGGCTGTAACTGAAAATGATCCTAAAAACCCATCCTCTCTCACCCCATGTTATAGCACATAGGAATCCTAGCCAACATTGTATTTGCCTTGGCTGGGCTCTTGTCCAACCTTCTCACATTCCACATGGCACTGGGGGTACAGCAGGCAGGCAGCACCAACTGGAGATAATTGCTGATGGAAAAGTGGCTCTCACACCTCCTTCTATTCAGCACAAAGAGCATGCTTCGGGGGTAATGGTTGGTGACAAAGGTCAAACCACATTATGCTATCAGCAGGGGAGAATAACCACAACTTCAAACAGGCCGCAACAGTTGGTAATTTGGGCTGAATTACCGCCATGAAGGGGGCTCTTTATAATAATGGTCTGGGTTATGCTCCCAGCAGCAGAGGTAAGTGCTGACCTCAGTGGCAACAACGTATAAGAAAGTCTGTTCTGAAGTTGTTCCTAAGTGATCCTTAGAGACGAGCAGATGAAATGAAATGAAATGAAAAGCTATCATTCATGAAGACCTTGCTTTATATAATTCAAGGGTTAATCATAATGAACTTGGTGCATTAAAGGGGAATGCAGGTGTCAGCCTTCATAGTATAGCCATTACATTTTTGAGTGCAGGAATTCCTCCTGATAATAGAGATGGAACAGGAGGATTTTGGAGGTAATGCATTTCCTATACATCCAGACAGTGAGAGGAGTGTGTTTCTGAATGGATCTCTGCACCTTGTCTGCAATGGCAACTTCCTGTCAAACTGGCGCAGATGTATTTAGACAGTCATATATAGCACAAGCGAGGGCACGGTGCTATTTGAAGATGTGTTTCTCTCAGGCAGTTCTTTTGGATGATTTGTGAGCTGTAATTGTGTTTGCACTTTGGGCTCTAACATTTATTGCGCAATCCTGAATTCCTTACTCCTTCTAGGACTCTTTCTGTCTTTTGCTGTTTCGCTCTCATCCCATCGTTTGCCCTCTGTTTCCTTCTCCCAAAATAGCTTAAATAAATATTTTTCAATCAAAAGATGAAAAGAGTGTTTTTTTAAAATCAAACTTAAACAATAGATATACTAGTTGTTATGCCAGAATAATACCAAAAGCATTTGTGAAATTTGTCTTTTTTCTCGTTTACATCAGTGGGTACCTCAGTTATGGAGTCCGTTGCTGCTGGGCTGCTTTAGTTCATTTGATCTCCTGTCTATTTGTCACTCTGTGTATAGACATTTCAACCACACTTTCAGACTGCAAAAGCAAAAATAAACACCGGATGAGTGTGTAGAAGGACACAGCAATGGTAACACCAGGGTCAGAGAGTCCAAAATTAAATGTTCCAGGAAAAGAAATTAAAAAATTTCATATAAGCTTACACTTCTACTGTCAGTTCATAGTCGTATTCTCTGTTGTTGGGCACAGGCCAGTAATAAACTATTTAGAAACTGTTTGTTAAACATGAAACTGTAGCTTCTTACTAGTACAGACAAAAAGTAAAAAATGTTCACAGCAAATTACATAATGCGTACTCACTGCAAAGGATTTGTTTTAATTTGGCAAAACCAAACTAGAAAAATTCATAATATTTTCCTTTTGCTATAAAATCTAAACACAAACTGGATTGTGGACTTTGTTTTCCAGTACATTATAAATTACAGGTTTTTATGTGGTGTTTTTTTTTTCCCAAAGTGGAATTTAGTAATGTAAACAATCGATGAAGCTCCAGGACTGTTTCAAATCTAGAGGTGGAATTATGTATGTCAATAGGAAATATCTACTTGCACTCTGAAGCTTTGAAGACCTTAATATTTAATTTTTGGCAGTCTCATATCTTCCTAGCTGGCTCGTCTGGCTTTTTGCGCAATCTGTTTTGCCAGCATGTTTGACTCTGGCTCTGCTACCACTTTGAGGATATATATACGTCATAAATTGTGACGAAGAGCTACTGGAATCTGCCACTACTCTTTGTGCTGCTTGGCTGCAGCTGCAACATTAATAACTGAACATAAACATCTGCTGATGTAGTCCAGTTTAAAGGAATTGGTCTCCAGAAAAAGCAAAAGGATGAACGAAGCAACTGTCAAAGCCTAGCATGCTATCTGAACAAAATTTATTTGGTGCATTATGAGTTCGGCAATTTAACTAGACATCTGTTGGGAAATTTGTTCCAAAAGTTTTGGCCTGCAATACCACACAGACCTAATAATACATGTCAGTTCATTCTGAGACAGATCGCGGCCCACTGATGCTGACCCTGTCCTGCTTTGCATAGATTTTTCTGTTTATATTACAAACTCCTACATAAACAGTTTCTGAACGATTACTTTCTGTGTTCTATTCTGCTTTCTGGTTTGATGAACACGCCTGTCAGCATGGTCTGCAACTTCAGAAGGCCTTGTCCAGACCCAGGGAGAGAGTAATGCATGTCTCATCCTCACCCACTGTTTGGGATGAGGCGAACATAGCCAGAGTCTGATGTAAGAGACTGTTGATGTGGTCATATGCTGTTTGGGAGAAAAAAAAGGAAATAGTCCACAAGGGAACTGCTAATATGTTTCTGGTTGTAATGTCAGTACAGGATATCAGTATAGTATATCATGTTATTGAGTTCACAAGTAACATTAATATTACGTTTATTCATTTGGCAGACTACTCTTACGTGTGAGGAACAACACTGAAACTTCAGTAGAGTAGGAGACCTTAGAGTAAACACTAAGTACTAAATCTAAATCAATAGAAAAAGGTGCAGAAGATCAGGAAGTGAAGTGCACAGTAAGCAGTAAGGTGTATTAAGATTTTAGATGTATCAGAAGAGGAGGTGATCTAGGAAGAGATGTGTCATTTAGAGGTTCATGAAGATAGAGAGGGACACCCCTGCTCAGATAGCATTTGGTAGCTTGTTCCACCATCTGGGAACCACAAACGAGAACAGCTGAGTGGCAATGCTAGAAGCGATTCAGAGGCTGAGGAGGAGCAAAAGCATGCATGATAGTGTTCAAGCTAATGGGTGCAGACCCAGAGGTCACTCTGTAGGCAACCATTAGTGCCCTGGATTTGATTTGGGTGGCCATGGGTACCAGTGGAGGTCAATGAGGAGTGCAGTGACTTAGGATTGACGCCTAATTGAATGATTTGGTAGACGGTACTAGGCATCAATGCAAAATCAAACCTGCTCTGCATTCTGAGTGGGAGGCCTCTGAGTGGGAGGCATGGCATACTGTCTCTCCCCTGTCAATCATAGTGACACTAGACAATTGTGAGCATCTTTGAGTTCATTTATGTGTAAGAACGCAGGTAATGCTTTCCTCAGTGTGTGTTGTGTTGCCCTGTGATGCAGCATGAGCAGCAGTGCTAAAAGATGTGGTTAGCTGGCTTGTGGATGGTGACTGGCAGCATACAAAATACAGTGAAGTAGCAGAAAAACTGGTATACCAGGTAATATTTGGTAGATCCCAATGGGATCTTGGAGGGAACGTTGCACAGTCCTCACGTTGATGTTTGTTGAGGCCCCAGCATTGAATTCTGATGTTACTTGAGGCAGTGTTGCATGTCCATCGCATGAAATGATTCTTGCCAGCTGACACTGGTCACGTTCACCCAGAGTCTTTTTACAGCCACACTGCTGTTGAGTCACTGTACACCCTTGAAATGTGCATACCTGAAAATCCAAACTTTGCTTTCACCTCTAAAATGCTATGATCTATCACACGAGCTCCAATTATTAAACCGTGTTGAAATTTTAAAATCATGATAACTTGCCATTCTCAAGGCAGAAACAGCTCTAGAACCTTCCATAAATATCTATTGCTTTATATATGCATTGGTGGATGCAACCAATGACGTGCATAGGCAGCGTTGCTATGTATTTTGCATAGACCGGTTTTTCTGGTAGTTCAATATATACAGGTAGTATATAGGAATATGCAAGACAAATCTCCTGATCTTAACTAATATAGCCTGGGATGATGCAGAACTCCAGAGAGCCAGTGCAACTGATGTTCCTTTGGGATCCTGTACTGGGTAGATTGTGGTATTAGTTTGATTTCCATTCACTTGATTTCTTCTGGGTTGCAACTCTGCAGAAATGCTTCCAAGTCGCTTTGGGTGAAAATGTCTAGAAAGAGGTAGGCTGATGAGGAGGGGAGCTGGGTTTCCCATTTGTTTTGTTTGTTGTTTTGCCTCTGCATTGCCTCGGATGGATGCTAGCATTTCCTGTCCCACGTGTCTAGACACACTGTAATTAATCACACTTATTCAAAGAACCACAGCCAGTCATGCTTAACTATAAGGGGACTTAAAAGAACGTCTAAAACTGGAGGATTTGAGCAAATATACAGTCATGCAAACTGGTCTGCAAAATATTTATCTACTGTCAGTGTGATTTTACATGATAGGCAGCATCCAGCTTGACTCATGGGGTAAACACTTTTGTGTATTGGATAGAACTGTTAAAAGTGTTTGGGTTGGGTATAAGTTATGTTTTGTATGCCTAAGAATTTAGCATGTATTGTTTTAATATTTGGCGCATTTCAAACTGATATTGCTCGTAGGAACTCCAATTAAACATCCTCACACAGATATATTAGCAATCCAAATCCCCGTCTAGACAAGCTCTAAAACTCCACATAGACAATATTGATAAGAATAACAAGCAGAAGTGCTCCTCACACTACCAAAATAAAAAGGAAAAGTAAACATTTCTTTTGGATTCGGTTCCCTCTTTTCTGAGAAAAGGGTATTGGGTCAAAGTAAACATTTATTAGTGTTCTTTAAATGTTTTAGAGGAGTTATTCTTTTAATACAGCAAGTAAAAAATTAACTGCTCTTTCTTTTATTATGCACCCTGGATTTGGAGTATTTTCTGTAGAACAAATCTGGCCCAATTAATATTCCTTTCTGCAGCAGTTTGATATTAATAGTGAAGAATGTTATTGTTCTTTTGCTGGGAATGAATGAAATCTTTTATCATAAATAGCACATGAATTAAACAAGGGAGTTGGTTCACTGATAATCATCTCATAATTAAAAGGATTTTACACCTCAATCATTTGACATAGAATGCTACCTTATAAAATACTTAAAGCGTATTTTACCAAATTTACGAAAGTCCCCAGGTGTTACTGAAGATATTTAGAGATTGAAGTTGCATTTCTCGAAAAGCTGGATTGCGTCTGGGTCTCTCATTAGTCACGCTGTGTGAGTGAACATGCCTGGATTTTGTATTCTCTCCTATGGAATTTGTCCTGTATAACATCATCAAAAAACTTTAGCAACAATGATGTTTGGAGATTAGATATGTCAAGTTGAATATCAGATTTATAAATTTATGTCCATGGCTGTGTTTCAATCCTATCATAATTTATTTCTTCTTCATAAAATGATCTAAAGTGACATTTCACTTATCACGGCACTATGATTATGACAAACTGTTACGTTGTTTTTTAAAGACAAAAAATCAGTTTTGGATTCTTTGGATTACTGGAACACATTAGACTGAATAGCAGCAGAGAAGTCTTGTGGTTTGCAGGGGAAAAAAACAAACAAATACATTAATCCAAAACCTACCATATTATATATTAATATATTAATAATAAATTAACAGATTTAATAGATAATTAGAAATCTATTAGCTTGCTCTAATGTATCTGTCTTTTAAAACATCCAGTTTAAGGATGTCAATGTTATTTCTGTGGTATTATTTTGAATAATTTGCTCTTCAGTTGTTAACAGGGCTTTTTGGACATGAGGAAAAAAAAGGAAAAATGATGGTGACCTCCACACCAGCCTACTGAACATAGATCTGAAAATTACTGCTACGGTTGACATATAATTTGTTAGCAGATTAGGAGAAGATCCTTTAAGACCTGTAAGTTGCTAGCTGGGGCCTCCATGCAGCAGGCATGTTTGTCCAGCACATCCCACAGATGCTCAATTGGATTGAGATCTGGGAGTTTGTTGGCCAAGTTAACACACTGAACTCTTTGCATGTTCCTCAAACCATTCCTGAATAATTTCTGCAGTGTGGCAGGGAGCATTATCCTGCTGAAAGAGGCCACTGCCATTAGGGAATACTTTTACCATGAAGGGGTGTAGTTGATCTGCAGCAATGTTTAGGTAGGTGGTACGTGTCAAATTAACATCCCCATGAATGCCAGTACCCAAGGGTACCCAGCACAACAGTGCAATCTCATCCCCAGGTAAGTGATGTACAGACACCCAGCCATCCACATCATAGAAAATAAATTTGATTCATCAAACCAGGCCAACTTTTACTATTGCTCCATGGGCACTTTTTGGTATTGCTTCAGTTCTGTTGCTCCTCTGGCCATTGTAGGTGCTTTCACTGGTATACAGGGGTCAGCATGGGCACTCTGACTGCTCTGCACACAGCGAAATACACAGCAAGATGTGATGCACTGTGTGTTCTGACACCTTTCTCTCTTAATAACCAGCATTAACATTTTCAGCAGTCTGTGCTACAGTAGCTCATCTGTGGGATCAGACCAGATGTGCTAGGCTTCACTCCCCTTGCACATCAATGAGCTTTGGGCTCACATGATCGTGTCGCTAGTTTACTGGTTGTACTTCCTTGGACCTCTTTTGGTAGGTACTAACCACTTCATACTGGGAACACCCCACAAGACCTGCTCATTTGGCCCTTCTCAAAGTGACTCAGATCACACACACACACACACACACACACACACACACACACACACACACACACACACACACACACACACATATATATAT
>JAOVVH010000036.1:15845818-15863595 GCA_028566435.1 Scorpiodoras heckelii
TGTGTGTGTGTGTGTGTGTGTGTGTGTGTGTGTGTGTGTGTGTGTGTGTGTGTGTGTGTGTGTGTGTGTGGGGACCAAATGTCCTCACAATTATAGGAATATCTGATAATTTTGACCTTGTGGGGATGTTTTGCTGGTGCCCTTAAGGAAAGTGTTTGGTTTTTTTTGTAGCTTTTAACAATTTTTTTAATTGCCAAAAAGTTGCTTTTTCATTACTGAGGTTAAAGTTAGGGTTAGGGTTTGGGTTTGGGTTAGGATTAGTATTAATGAGCCACAGTAATAATTATGTCAGTGTGAAGTCTTGACAAGTATGACAGTACGAACATGTGTGTGTGCACGTGTGTGTGTGCAGGTATACTGTAATATGGAATCTGCTGGGGGAGGATGGACAGTAATTCAACGCCGAGAAGATGGCAGTGTCGACTTTCAGAGGACATGGAAAGAGTACAAGATGGTACGCCAACAAATGTCACACTTTTAACCTTCATTTAGGCTGTTGACAGGAATGGATGAACAGGAGAACAGTAAGCAGATGGATTGAACTTTATTGCCGTTATTAATAAGAGAAAACATCTTGGCGTCTAGGAGTAGTAAAGATTTATTCCACACATTAAACCCGTGGCCTTTTGCAGGCATGATCTATACCAGGAATGTCCAAATCCTGACCTAGATGACTCTAGTCCAATAGAGTTTAGTGATTACCCTACTTTAACACATCGAGTAAAATTAGAAATATACTGGTGTGTTGATTGAAGTGTCCTGGAGCAAAGAAATCTCCAAACATCAGCCTCTCAGGACTGCAGCTGATATAGACACTACACTACAGCTCTTTAGTGATGGAGAGGTTTTTGTCAAGCATGTCATGGGATGCAGAGATGTAACATAATAGTCTTTATCAGGAGTTTATTAACATTAAGAGTCCCAACAGACAGGGCTTTTTTTAAATCAAGCATGTGTAATGCTGCATTAAGACTTGATTCACATGACCAGTGAATGAGTGCTCTAGTACATTATGAGGTGTTTTTAGTTTATTCAACCCGGTGGTTCTCAAAGTACGGTCTGTCCGGTACATACTTTTTAAAATACAGGTTAATTGAATTGTACAGGATTATTAAAAATATCTAACAAAATATCCAGGAAAAAAATTAGTAGGTTTAAAGTCAACTTGGGCCTAATGTGTCTATAATGAATAAAATGTCTACAGGGCCACAAAAATATTTTGTACACATTTAAATAATGAGTTAAATATTAAAATATTGGATTGTGTTCAGTGCTGAGGGGGTCCATGGAATTGATTTTATGATCCCTGGTGGCGAAGAGTTTGAGAACCTCTCTGCTAACCTAATGTCACACCAGTGAAATCATCAAGAAACATTCAAAAACATTTTTTTTAAAATTCTTTGTACATTGAAACCGCAATAGAAATTAGATGCACTGGGAGTTGAATCACTGAGCTGGAAAGCTCAAAAAAGGCAGATTAAAAAGCATTTGATACAGAACCGCTTAGAAAATGGAATCATTGCGTGTATGTACTCCATATTTGATCCATTTGCTCATCAACTGGGTTATCTAATATTCAGTGCATCATCTTTACATGTTTTGCACCTCAACCTAACTTGATGTTAATGTTTTGAGAGAGAGATATTGATAAACCCAGATCAGTCCTGAAGCATGAGCTGGTGTGAAATGTTTTAATAGATAAATGGTTTTCTGAATTTATAAATGTACAAAACTCACATTCAGGTCAGAAAGCACTTAAGCAGCCTAGTGAGAAGTACATCTGAAGTACATTTCTGGGTATTGGCTCAGCAGCGATTTGGCTTATTTGTAGTGGAGAAGGTTTGTAAAGGTTGCTATTTATGCCTATTAGTGAAGTGATGCATGACAACCTGTAACCTTAGAAAGGATTATTGCGACACAGCACATTAATGCTGAGCTTTATCCACAACCACTCACCCAAGAGGATGCCCCGCTTGACCACTGCCCTCTTTGGCTACTCATACAGTTCTCGTGAGAAATTCTGCGAGCACTTGGGGGGATTTGGTTAGAGAGCGAAGGGAAGGTTTACTCATTCGTGGCTTCTAAAATCCAATTACATAGCCCACACCTTGACAACAAATACAGACTCACAACAAGAAAAAATTCCTGGGATAATATTATTCCACCCACACACGGCTCGCCTTAGGCCAGATGCATATCTTATGTCATAAATCACGAGCATCATAATCACCTCGCAATGATGAACTCAATAGCCAGCACTTAATACAAGACCAGGCTGTAACATAGCAATATCTCTTTCATGTTTGCTATCAAAATCACATGCAGGCCCTGCCAAACACATTCGGCTCGTTCCCAGGATCATTCCTATTACGTACTGACCGTTTCATGATTTCAAATTATATCATAAGTATATTTTTCTTGAATGTAATGATTACTCAGGACCACATATTCAATTTCTTAGAAGAGAAGAGGAACTCTAGGAGAATATGATGTGTGAGCCAGTACCATATGGTGCTCATTTGTTGCACCATAAACAGGTAGAGTTTGTTGGTGTGGGACTTTAGTTTAGATTGTCTCTACTGTATAAAATTACTGCACAATAAGACAGTATTCACAAGCTGTTCCAGCAAGTTAAATGAGCTGAGTCAGTTGTGTACACATCGGAAAAGCACTCAGAAGTTTTACTGGGAGTGGCATCCCTACTGTTATATTAAGAGATTAGGGTTATTTACCAAATGATGACACAAGTGAACATGTCTACTTCAGAGAAAGACTGTGAACTGCTGCACGTACACACTGCATTATGCATTAGTAATGTATATATTACTTATCAAACAGCTTGCAGTTACAAATATTATTGTAAATTGGTTCATAAAGTGCTGATACCATCATGCATCAACATTTCCTAAAACCTTCGAATTATAATCTTAGAAAACAAGATAAATTAAGCTGCTTGCTTTTGCTGATTGCTGAGCTTTCTTGGACTGGGCTGTGTTTCCCATGGTCTGCTCCAGGGCCCATCAGTAACCCTCCTGAATTCCTGCACTGACCCTGGGTGCATTCTCCCTTCCAGGGCTTTGGGAGTGTGTCAGCTGAGCACTGGCTGGGGAACGAGTTCGTGTACATGCTGACCAGCCAGAGACAGTACACACTCCGTGTGGAGCTCACTGACTGGGATGGACATCAGGCCTTCTCACAGTATGACCGCTTTCATATCGGCAGTGAGAAAAACAAGTACAGGTACTGGAAATCCTGTGATGCTCTGTTCTGGTGTTGATTCATTCAAGATGATAACTTTTACTTATCCTTTATGTTGGCAATACTGTTTATGCCATTGCTCTGACATCTTTTCTGCAAACAAACAAATAAATAAATAAATAAAAGTCTTAGGCACCGTAATGTTTTTAGGTACAACTTTTTTTTTCGAGTTCTGCATCATTGAGTCAGTACAAAAAGATTTTATATTTCCAAATGTTACTTTTCCAACAGAAAAATTTAATGTTACACAAAAATGTTTGTACGTCACTAATGAAAGCAACATATTACATAACAGACCACTTTTCAGACTTAAAAACATAATGAAGGCTGCTGGGTTTTGCATGAAAAAAAAGGAGTAAGTGTGACAGTCAAAGTCTCCAGAAGAGCTGTGGTAGATTCTCCAAGACACTCAGTAAAACTTGAAAGCTAATTTTTTTTATAAAACTGCACACATTGTACCTGGGAACACTGTTTAAGAAAAAGACACATCAAATATTCCTTTAGTTTATTACTGTTTACTGCACTTGATAGTGTTTTCTTTTATGTATAATTCTTCATTATTTTCCAAGGCATCTTTGCTATACAAGCGAGTCTTTGCGTTTGCCTAAGACTTCTGCATTGTACTGTACAGTAATTAGCTGGTAAGTTTTACTGAGTGGCTTGGAGAATCTGCCACAGCTCTTCTGGAGACTTTTGACTGTCACATTTACTTCTTTTTTTTTACATGTACAAATATTTTTACATTTTACAAATATTTTTGTGTGACATCAAATTTTTTGTTGGAAAAATAACATTTGGAAATAAAAAATCTTTTTGTACTGACTCAGAACTTAAAAAAACAAAAAACAAACAAAAAACAAACATTAAACCAAGAACTGTACCTTAAAACAATAGGGTATCTAAGATTTTGCACAGTACTGGATTGTATATTCACACTAATTTCACAACATCATCCTCTCTACAGATATTCTTTTAGATTCTGGTTATGTAGAATTGCACAGTCTAAATGTTAGACTCTTTCTCCTCTATTGAAAGTGAGGCTCTTATTTAGTGCATTAGTTTTGTATCAAGTGTTTTAAAATGCAATCTCCTTTCATCCTGTCTGTGTATCTCTAAACAAACAGGTTCAAATTCAGCAGTCATCAATGTCTATGGTTGACATTTGAGCTCAAACAGAATTTGGAGCAAACCATTACAAGCGTTCAAAAGCAGATATATTCTCTCACTGCTTCCAGAGACTGTCAGTCGGCTAGATAAGTTGCTGCTGATATTGTTTTTTTTTTTTTCCTTGCTGTCCTCTTTTCACCTTAAATGGAAATTTGATTATTTCACAATCGGTTTGTAGATGAATGTAACACAGATCTTATGTCTATTACTCTGAAGCAATATTAATTTAAGTCTAATGTTGAACACTTTAGGAAAAAAGTGTTAGGTATAGTCCAGGTTGTGCTCTTGTGCGCATATCTAATTTGTAGTATTTGTACTCACAAAGAAAAGGCAGCATTACATTTCTTTTTGGCACTCACCCCCAGTGGCTAGCTTTATGGCATTATTAAACAGCACTTCTTGGTCAGACTGGGAAGAGAGCAAACAGCTACGATGTAATTCAGTGGAATCTGAATTGGGCGTTTGTGGCCTCCAGTGTAGCATGACACTAACACTTACTGAATGAATTTCTTGCAATCTCTCCTTTTTATAATCATGATTTGTAAGCATTATATGTGGTGTATTTGGGAACACTATTTAAGCATAGGACCACAGACATACACGCCTATGTGACCAGGCGCACTCATTTTAATCATAATATAGCTTTGCTTTGCTTTTTAGTGCGTCACGTTGTCCTGGCACATGAGCAGCCTATGCCAGTAAAAAGTTTCAGGAATCTAATCGGCATTCTGGTGTCTATAAATAGATTTGTTCTTTTAAACTGTTGTGGTCTCAGACTCACACATTGCTTGTATGGAACATTAGCCAAAGCAAACCCTTTCCCATGGGTCTAAACAAACTGTATGAGATGTTGCCACTTCTAGTACTTTCACAGTCTGACACTGTTGGTTCGTGCCTATTAAACATACAACATAAAAAAGATAGACTAATATGTAGGTTATAATGCTTTATGATCATTGACACACAAACGCAGACCATGTATAGCAGTGGTGCGCTGAGAACGGCTACAAACCTACGCTGGAACCTTCAAGATAATCATTTAAAACTCAACGTATTACAAAGTGCTACACTTCTCCTTTATCACAGGCATAGGTGGAGGCTTGCCAGTTGCTTGAAACATTGCTCGAATGCCAGCATCAAGGCTGTAACCTAAAGTCACAAAAGCACTCTCAGTTACATGAATACTACCCGAGCTAATGATCGCCCAATTACATACACAATCTGAAATAAATCAGACGACTTGGCCGCATGTGTGCTGTGTGATAAATTACAGCTAATGACCATATGTATCTAATGTTTTTTTTTTTTCTTTTAAAAATTTCTTCACTGGATTTAGACAATGCTCTCTCTCTCTCTCTCTCTCTCTCTCTCTCTCTCTCTCTCTCGCTCTCTCGCTCTCTCTCTCTCAGAAGACAGAGTGTGTAAATGTTATTTAGATTATGTCAGGAGAATGATTACTGCTTAATTGCACACGTTTCAGAAAAAGAGGATTGGGGCTCTGTGAACTATTAGTCATTCGCATTGTAAAGTGTTCGCTGAAACAACATATGGTGTAACATGTGGTCCGTTGTTGTGATCTCAAGAGATAAAATACACGTCACGCTTTTATGAAAATCTAAAAACGTCCATAGGGACGTTTCCAGTCGCTCACATATGATGCACGTGATGCTGATATCTTTCTGTACAAACATCGTACAAATGCTAAAAAAAAAACATCTGGAATGCCTGATATGGATTGTCCCTGGGAATCCCCTATTACAGTGTGCATACATCCGCTACACACATCCCAAAAGGCTTGGAGTAAGGTCATTGGCTAATCACTGTAGTCATGGAGATTTCAATGGTAAAAAGATTAAATATTATTTAGTCTGAGCAAGGAAGTGGGAATATACGTAGTAAAACTGAGAGTCTCACATGACTGTTTGGCCATGTTGCATAGTAAACCTTTACATTATCTGACTTGCTGTGTAGTTACTTTGTGCTGGTGTGGAACATCTGGTTTGGTTCGTGGAATATGAATGTTGTACAGATTGTCAAGGAAAACAAGAAGGCATTATAAATATGACGTTACAAAGTTGGCAAAGTTATATCATCCATATATGACATAGTGTACAAGATCAACATACAGATTTATGGCAAATTTTGGGCACTGGTAGCTCAGTGGTTAAGACATTGTCCTTAATATTGTCCAATGCAACATATGTAAGTCGCTCAGGATAAAGGTGTCTGCCAAATGCTATAAATATAGAAATGTGATAACAGGTATCAATGCACACTGATCAGAAACCAGTCACAATGTCATTCATATGAATGAATGACTTGGCATCTCACTGTGATAGACTTGTTTGAATCATAACAGAGCATCCATTTTAACTATGAGAATGTTAATTCCTTTATTGCCCAGTGAATAAGATTGCGTAGAACAGGTGTAATGGTGTGCATGATCTAGCAAGTTTAGCTACTGCATGACCCCACTGTCACGCGGTTGGTCAGTACACTCTTGACTGTGCATTGATAAACGTTTATAAGTATATGAGGAGATAGATTGACCAGTTTCCTCAAGAAGTAAAGATGTTGCTGCACCTCCTTAACCAGGCAGGAGGAGTTGAGGGTCTGGGAAAGGTCCTCAGAGATGTGGATAGCCAAAAACTTGAAGCTGGAGACATCGAAGCATTAATGTGGACAGGAGAATGTGTGTTGCTCTTCTGGTAGTCCACAATGAGCCCTTGGGTCTTCTCTGTGTTCAGGGTGAGGTTGTTGGTGGAACACCATGCTGCCAGATGCTGGATCTCCTCCCTGTCATTGTTATCGCTGATGTGACTGACCACTGTGTTGTCATCTGCAAACTTAATGATGGTGTTGGATCTATGCAGTGGCACACAGGTGTGGGTGAACAGGAAGAAGAGCAGTGGACTTAACACACATGTTATGTTCAGTGTGGGTCCACACAAATAGGGGTAGCTACTTCATGAATTTTTCTGTGGAAGGAGATTAGTATTTTATTCCATCCTATACAACAACCCCAGTAAAGTTACTGGGTTTAACCTGCCTACATCAATGTAAAAGGTCACCCCAGCTCATATACTGGAAAGAATTGGTGACTTAAGTCTAAAATTTAAGATAATAGTTACATAATGTAATCTGAATTTGTTCAGACATGGGATAAGCACATGCTTAAGTAGATTTTTTTTTAATACAGTGCTGAGAATATGCAAATTACCTACATATAGGTCACACCACTGAGGGTGCCAGATTTTTATTGACTAGAAACAGCAGAGATGTGTTTTTCAATAGTTTCTAGACCACTGACCTTAAACATAAGCACTTTATGACAGTAAAAGACATCAATCTTTTAATCCAGTAAAAATCAGGTATTGAAAATGCAGAGTGCAGGTAGAAATAGTTTCGTATTTTTGCTGTCAAATGTAATAGTACTGTATGTAACAACAAAGCAAGAGACAATTTTAAAATAAAAATAATATCCAAATGAGAAGCGTTCAGGCATTGAAATAAATTAGTACCAAAATAAAATAAATCTAATAGAAGCCTATAGTAATTATGTTGCCAGTATGCTGCATAAATTGTCCTAGTTGTAATTACCAAAATAATCTGAACAAATCTGGTTTAATTTAACAATATGTCTTCCACCCAATTATTAATCAGCTTAAAAAATAGCACTTGATCCAGCACATCTTATTATCTTGCTTTTTATTTGTTTATATATTATTCTCTACCTGTTACTTATGCATAAAAATGAATGAAGCCACAAGATGCTAAATTGAGGTCATGAAATTGTCATGTCTGTGATTTATCAACTTAATAAAATAATAGCAATGCAAAGATACAGTATATGCAAAGTAATATTTGAGGTCTGAACAATGATGTGCACAAGTTGTGTATTAAATCCTGCCTCAAAATGCGTAACTCTACTTTAAATATGACGCTTTGTGTTTTATTTAATGGGCTAAAATTACAGTGCAGGTTAAGAATTCAAATGCATAACTTAATATGTACATATTGCATCCCAGTGCATTACTTCTTCAGAAAAACTTTGGATAAACTTTCCATCCTTTATTCCATTTTCCCCTAACAATTGTGCCTGTTGGTAAGATGCTTAAGACGTGAAATTTCAAGAGGGAACGTTGTATGACATGTTTAAAAGTGTTTAAGGGGTTCGTAATGACCATCAACTCAAACAAAGAGTGTTTAGAATGCTGTGCCAGTATCCTCAGCGAAAGAAACCTGAGCTTCAGTTACAGAGAATCATGTGCCACTGTACAATAACAATGTGTCAGCAATCAAGAAAAGCTTTAAAACACAAAGCCTGGGCTATTTAGAATACAGGTTCCTGTGGCCCTGTTTTCCTACGTGAGAAATCCGACTTGATGACAGGACAATCGTTCGCCTGGTGTTTTCTTTTTCACTTTTCATTTACGGAGCACGATCTCGCCAAACCAGTGAATGCTGGAACACTGCACTGATGCGTCTAAGATGGTTAGCATAATTAAATAGATTGCATGTTGTTGTTAGCAGAGTACAACAATAGCAATATTTCGCTGCATGATATTGGTATGGGAAAGTTAGCAAACCTGGCAGGACTGGTTCATACCTGCATGTGTCCAGTCCTATGGTCAACCTCAAATATCTTTAAGAATGTTTTAAACAAACGTATTAAGCTCTTACGGAATAAACCGAGGAGTGTGACTCAGTGCACAGTGCACAGAAATTGTAGTTATGACCAGTACACATATGAGCAGCTTCCATGGAGAAGAAAATGAAATGTGCTAAAAGAAAGAGAGACAGAGAGAGAAATGGGAGAAGCAGATGGAAATGAAAGTACGTTTAATCATATCACTGACATTTTCCACAAACCAGCTACAATTGTGAGTACGTGACACCTAATTTCTACGAGAATACACTGGCGTTCCTGCAAACCTACAATCCTTAGGCTTCTTGGGTTCTTCATACATCATACAACAATCAGCTTTGTGGATTTTAGCCAAAATATTTTAAAGTAATCCAAAAAAAATTTTTGTAGCTATGCCACAATATCTCTGAGTTTGATGCAGTGATCAGTTATGTTGTCATCTCAAACTAAGTACCATATAGAGCACAGATCCAAAAAAATAATGGATATGAGGCTACAGCAGAGCCAAGGCATGAGTATTATTCATGGTGTTTGTCGAATAGAAGTATGCTTGGGTCAGGTTTGTAACACGCACAGGTTCATACAACCTGTCATTTGCCAAACCCTAGTCCAACCTAGTCTGCACTCGAATACTCTGTGTTCTCAGAACAACTCTGTATATTTGGCTGAGCGTAGCTATTGTGTGGTCTTGCATAACATTTCTTCAAACCCACCACCACGAGTCAGGATTTGTGCGTGTGGGCAAGTGTCCGTGCACCACTCCATAAAATCAGCACATGCACAGGGTTTAAATAACAGTACTCACCGCCAGAAATAAAAACACACACATTTAATATCATTATAATAAATATATCCTCTCCAATGTGTGACTGAACATATGCTGAGGTTATTCTGTGCTATTTCTACTGCTCACGTCCTGGCAAAAAAAAAAATGCCTGCTCCCCTGCTGCATGGGTATAGTTACTGCAGATGCTACATCTTTATTTAATATCCCTGTACTTTTACCAGCCAAGGCTTGAATTCCAAGTTTTTTGCCATGATGGAATAATCCTCAGGGAAATCATACAATCTCTTCAGCTCAGTTGTGAGAAGAACTTGGCAGATGGGGTGGTTGAATAATATAAGTAAGCTGTAAACTCTGGCGATTGCCTTCTCAAACTAAGTCTACTGATCTAGATTCATTTGTTTGCCTGTCATAAATCATTATAAATATGATTATAATAGACAGTGCAGCTGTTCATACATTAACACTCTTACTCTGATTTATGGGTCCAGGCCTTCATGAGTCTTCACTTACAGCCTATTTTATGTTAACAGGCAATTTACGATAATTAAATTAAACAAAAGCGCCATTTGAAGGTAACTTTTTATTATGTCACAGTTACTAGGAACTTACTACTTCCGCCATAGTTTGATGTTAATATCAGGGACCTTTTCACATTATATTTTATATCTTTATGATTTGTGTATATTAGACATATATTTTATGCTTAGAGTTTACTTAATGTTTATGTTTATTGCTGCACCATGGGTCTGAGAGTAACAACAATTTCAATCCTCTATATGTCCTGTACATATTGCAGTATTGAAAATAGAGCAGAATTTGACTTGGACTTGACATAGAAATGATCTAATATTGAGTCTTAGGTCTGCATGATTTTTTCTGAGTGCCTCTGAGCGATGTGTCTTTAATCAACTATTATTTTTTTGCTACATTCCTCCCAAATGTCCAGACACTCCTCAACAAATATTCAAACAATTTTGCTTACATAGGCTTACATTCAGCAACGTACTTACACCAGTGTTTACACAGGAAAAGTATTTAAAGCTGCTTAAATCGCTTTTCTGGTTGTGGCTTTCAGATTATGCCAATGTTTAGTTCACACCTGCAACATCGCCTTATGTGGTGATTTTAAATAGTGTTTAGACCACCACATTTAGACATAAGGACTCGCCTTTAAGCCCCAAATCAATCAGGGACAGAAAATGTGTGCTGGAAAAGCAGACTGTTTTCTTCTTTGCTGTCAAATAAAATACGGTGTAACATAAAAACAAGAGACAACTTAAAAATAAAAATAAAACAACATAACAGTTATTAATAACATACAATAACAGTAGAAATATGATGATAAATGATTGAGAAGACAGCAAGCATTGATAATTATCTTAAATATATATTTAATATTTATTTGCTTTCATTAAACATTATGGATTCGACCTTTATTACCTGATCCAGCAAATCATATTATTTTTGCTATTTTTCTATATGGTGTGCCAACAGAAGCTATGAAATCATAAAATTGTAATGCATGCATGGGATGTGCACTATATCACACATAATTCACTATTTTGTATTTTTGAATTGTCAAATTAATAAAATAAAAATGTTTTGTTAATGCAAAGCTGTTGAAGTTTTCTATATATACTATACATACAGCTCACTTTAAATTAGTGTTGTTCATCATTTTATCTATGAAAAATTCGTTCTCAGTTCTTATTATGCTGTTATGCTGTCTTCTCCAGTGGCTTTAAATGGATGATACTATGAATTAATTAACCTTGGCATATTTATGTGCTTAATAATGGCCTCAAATTGCATTCTATATTTTTGAGTGTATTTACATCCCATAACATACATTTTAGTGTGATGTGATTACAACAAATTGTCAGACAGTGGTACTGTACTTAATACTGCCCCTTGCATGAGCCGATATCGTACAAGCAATTGCTCACATTACGTGTAACTGAGACACACAAGTGTTTTATGGGAAACTCCACCATGTTCACCAGTGATGAGGATGAGTCAAGTGACTACATCAAGTCTGAGTCAAGACCAAGACTTTGGGATTTTGGAGAGGTTGGAGGAAGCAAGTTGAGACAGAGACCTAAAAAAAAGTCATTTTTGATGCTTTTGAAAATGAAGATGTTTCTACATGAAAGAAAAAAATTTTCTTAAATAGTGTTCCCAGGAAGAATGTGTGCAGTTTTATAAGGAAACTGGAGAATCTGCCACAGGTCTTCTGGACACTTTGACTGTCACTTATTTCTTTTTTTTTTTTTTTTGCAGGCAAAACCCAACACCCTTCATTGTGGTTTTTGTCTGAAAAGTCGTCTTTTATATAACGCGTTGCTTTCGTTACTGACATACAAACATTGTTAACATACAAACATTAATTTTTTTTTTGGAATAGTAACATTTGGAAATATAAAATCTTTTTGTACTGACTCAGTAATGCAGAACTAAAAAAAACATCAGTAACAAAAGTACCTAAGACTTACATATATGCAATAGAAAATAAAATGGAAAAGTTTATTATTGTCACTTTCGTGGAAAAAAATGGTCTTGAGGTCTCCCACTAAAATTACAAGTCCAACCCATTCTCGATTTAAGACTAAGCAGAATTGCTTTCATTTCTGAGATGAAACCGAAATGAAAGTGAAAAGGTGATCTCGAGATCAAGACCAGACATCAGAACTACTACATTTACTGCTCACGTTTATGTCTGAGGTCTGTATACCAATGCACTTCATTTCAGTATTAACACCTCACTATGCACAATGAACATGACCCTTTATGCACAGCTGTAACAATAATCTTTAAGCGTGCTGCATTTCTGCAGAAGCAAGCAGATGTATTAGTGTTATAGACCTTTTGAGAGCATTCATCGCTGTAGCTATTCTTTTCTGGATAACCATGCAGCTTCATTCATCTAAATGAGATGGAGCGTTATGGCTGCTTTGCTTTTATGTATAATATGATACTCCTGTGTATTCTCCTACATTTGCTCCCTTGGAAAAAACATTGTCCGTGCTGAAAGGATGTAATGTAAACTGAATTTGTGGCAACCAACCATATATTGTATGCAAACAAGTGAAGATACTCATGAATTACTGTCATTTACATGTGAAAGACAATTGCGCAATGTATTGTTACATGGTGGGCTGTTTAGTCAAACACATATTACAAGCAGCTGCCTTTGCAGGGAGTGTTTTCCTATTTCTGCTGAAACAAGATTCAAAACAGACAGAACAAGCAAGGACAGAATAGCATGATATGCTTGCCATTAATCTGTGCAAATGTCATATATCCGGTGATCAAGCAGTCCTAAGAAACCACAATTCCTTTATTTTAATCGAAACTTCAGATGGCACATTCCCTAGAGTTCTGTTGTGAAAGGCAGAGAATATTTGACCCTATTTTCAGTTTGAATTAGATCTAGCTTTTCAGACTGGGATGTGGCCCCAGGGAGTTCAATGTTATTTTAGTGTGGCTGACCAGGAGTTTGCTTAAAGGCTTGTGAAGAATGAGGAGAGAGGGGTGGAAGACTACAAGCTGCACAGATGTTCTTGTCTTTGGTGGGAGCTGTTAAAACAGCAGTGAGACATTAGTACAGCTTATAATGACTTGGACATGAAGGAAGGAAGTCCATTTTTTCTGGTCTACTTATCATAGTTAAGCAGAAGCCACAGCACCTTGATTGGAGATGAACTGCTGTGTATTTATGTTTGGTTGTTGGCATGTGCACTGCATAGTGTCCTGAGTTGAGCTTCTTATCAGTGAGAAGCAGTCACCACAGCCTGAACCGTTAGAGAATGAAATGGTGTGCTGGTTCTTTGTGTGTACGGCCATGCGTGTAACGGACCAGGAACTGGCCAGGCTGTGAGCCGGAGTCCTACTCATAAATGTTGCAAGGATGTGAAAGAATTCACAGGGTCAGAGGGATTGTTATGAAAGGGATTGTTTCAAATTTGTAGATAGTACCTTGTCTTGTAAAATGGGGGATTACTGGCAGGTGCATGTTGCATAGTCGAACACTTAATTGCTTTCTGAAATGCATTCAGCAAAGACGTGGACAAGAATCTCCGAGGATTTTGGCAGAGGATGCTTAGGGAAATCTCCAAACAAACAGCCCATTTGTATTCTTCTCCACTGCATGCTATGACATCATGTCCTGATCATTGTTTGAAGTGGACGGCTTTACACTGATCAGGTAACCTGTGATCAGGAAACCTCCTGGATCGATTAAGTGTTAGGAATGAAACAATAAAAGAAAACAGTACTCCCACTTGGTGGTTGCAATGACAACCACATAACCACAGGTTTGGCTCCTTGACCCCTCACATTGCATCACCACCCTCTTAGTGGATCACAACAGGCCTTCAACACCACCAGAACACAATCAGCTTTTCCCATTCCATGTCCAAGCCTCATCTGAAGTGAGATTTATAACACTCATTCGCTCTTGTCCATTCTTATTAAGAAGGGTGGATTTCAGGACACGATCGTGTGAAGCTGAGCATATTTCATTTGGTGTTCCTTATTCCTTGTTGGCTTGGTGCTGCAATGTTGTTTCTTGACCCTGAGCATTCGTGTTTTGACAAAAAAAGGCCCCTCGTGAATGGCTTATAAGAGGGAAGGAAAGTCATACCCAAGACACAGCTTTTAATGATTGAGGTCAAGGAGGTTGGAAGAAGAAATGTAACAAATTCTAGCACACTAACATGAGCAGGTCATGTTGCATGCTGTTTAAAGTGTTCCAACAGTATCAATGTATTAATAAAGAAAGTTGAATAAAGGACAGTGCAAAACAGCTGAGAAGTACTTATGAATATGGGGTCACAATGAATTGGTTACAGGAAACGTAAAAACATTTTTTCAGTGTTCAAAACCATAAAGTTGTTTTTTTTTGCACTCCCTGTAACAAATTCTAATTAGCATAATTAAGATTCACCACTTGCATGCCCATTTCACGTCCTGTCTGAAATATGACTAGTGTAACAGTGCTCTATTCTGTGTGAGATGCAGACACTGAGAGCGGAGAGTTCAGCATTTGCATTTACAGCATTTAGCAGACGCTACTGCCTGTTGCAACTTTCACGTGTGGATTAATGTCTCTGTTGAAAAATACTCTGATGCTATTACTAAGACTCTAACAATCCCTGTTACATAGAAGGCAGAGATGCTCACAAGGCATTTTTTACAAGTCCAAGACTTTGAACTAGAGTCCATATCAAATCTTTGGTCACAAGTCCAAGTCAAGTCTCTTATTGTTGCGTCATCTGTGGCCGCACACATGTGTACAGTTGTGAATGATAATAAGGAAGGGAATGACATTCAGCTTATCAGACATTTTCTTATTGTAAATGCACCAAAAAAAACAAAGTATTGTTCACGAGTCCCAAATCTCAAGTCCAAATTGAGTCTTCTGAGGAGTCTCAATTCAAGTCTCAAGTCACTGTGTGTGCGACTTAAGTGTGACTTGAGTCTAAGTCATGAGCTTCTCTCCGTAGAAGGTAATAGAAAAGTTAGACAAACAGGAAAAACAGATTTGAATCCAATTAGTTAGCATTCATTATTAGTACTTTAGTGGTGTTCAATGGTATTTAGGCCTATTACATCTCTTGTGTAGCATTTCTGCTGCATATACTGCTTATTGAAATAAATGACCATGCTTTTGTATTTACTTACACATATATACCATTTTATCATCCTCCCAATGTTGTAGATCATCTATCAGCTTCATAAAGCTGTGTGGTCTTAATGAACATGTTTGGATGTTCCCTCACATATACTCCTTTGCCTTCTTCTCCACATCGCTCAGCACCACTGTTCAAGGCTCCTGATTTACATCTTCCACATGTGCTGCTTAGACTGTGCGGCCCCTGTACACACTGGCCCCACTTTTTGTGTGTTTTCACTGTCACACAAACAGGCACAAGCTGTTACACAGTGCTCATTTCCACCGCTGACACCCTGTAACTAGAACAGTGATAGGACAATTTGCACATGTTGTGTTGAGTTAGGCACATCAGAGACCAGAAGCTAGGATCAACCTCATATGTGGGATGTGGTTCTAAGCATCTGTCTTTGGATGATGGGTAGAGCTGGAACAATTGTAGCAGTTTTTGGTATGAGTTGAATTACTCAACAATGGTTTAAATGATGGACTTTCCATAATATGGTTTCATCGAATGCAAGTTTGCCCATATTGTCCGGCAGTGTTGTACATTTTCACTTTCACTCAAAGGAGTTCTGTGTTACAAATAGTACCAGCAAAGTGGCGCAAATGAAACACCACCCAAAATAGCTATAAACGTACATGTAATCTAAAAAAACAGCCAAAATAGTTTTCAGTATTCTGATACACATCTGAGTGTAATTTTAACTCATTTCTATACATTGTTGGATGTTCATTACATACATTACATCCAAAAGTTTGAGACCGCATTGAAAATCTAGGATTTCTTTTCTTACTATTTAATATTGGAAATAAACTGAGGATTTTTAGAATGTGAAAATATGTAAAACAACGACAGTAAATATATTTACTATTCAAGGTTTAGCAGTATTTCTAGGTCCCTATTTAAATGTAAGCAAATTTGTGACTAGTATTGACCATGTAACCAAAAGGTCAGATTTTCCTCATGCCTAATCTCTTCTATTGAAGGGTCTGCTCAAACAGCACTCCCGATGGATTTGCACAGACTTGTGGTGTCCATGCCAAATCTAGTGCACACTTTCATTACATTTACATTTATGGCATTTGAAAGACACCCTTATCCAGAGTGACTTACATTTTATCTCATTTACACAACAGAGTAGTTGAGGGTTGAGGGCCTTGCTCAGGGGCCCAGCAGTGGTAGCTTGGCTGTGGTGGGATGTGAACTCATGACCTTCTGGTCAGTAGTCCAACATCTTAACCACTGCGCTACACTGTCCCTGCATGAAAGCAACAAGGGGACATAGCCAATAATAGGCAACTCTAAATCTATACAAAAATTACAAAGATTCTACGTTTCACTTAATTATTTGCCAATAATATAATTGGCCTCAGTCTCAGACATTTGGACCGCACTGTGTGTACATGAGAAGTACACAAAGAACAATCATCCATTTATGTTTTTATATCTTTGTGGGGACCAAATGACCATACCAGGATAGGCAAATCTGATATTTTTGACCTTGTGGGGACATTTTGCTGGTCCCCATAAAGAAAGTGAGTTTTTTATTGTAATTTGTAATGAAAAATAAAAATAAGAAAAATTAAAGAGTCAAAAAGTTACGTTTTCATTACTGAGGTTAGAGTTAGGGTTAGGGTTAGGCTTAGTATAAATTAGCTGCATTAATAATTATGTCAATGGAAAGTCCTCACAAGTATAGCAAGACAAAGTCTGTATGTGTGTGTGTGTGTGTGTGTTTGTGTGTGTGTGTCTTTCCTGTATGAGTGCTGCTGACTTTCACTAGTTCAGTTGAACAAATCCCACAGTATTTTCATTCTTTTTTTCCAAAAAGACAAGTGATGTGTACACACTATATAGCTATAATGAAGCCACGTTTGCATGTGTGTATTTAGAAAAAAAGAATTGTGTTGTGTTGCAATTGTGCCAGCTCTCCTTCCTCATCCTTTCTGTTTTATTTCCATGAAGCATGCTTGTTTAATATTAAGAATTACAATAGGACCATGTGTCCAATGTGCAACTATATCAGTTTCTTCTCTCTTGCTTTCAGGATGTCTTTAAAGAGCCACAGTGGGACAGCAGGCAGGCAGAGCAGTCTGGTGATCCATGGAGCAGACTTCAGCACCAAAGACATGGACAATGATAACTGCTTGTGCAAGTGCGCCTTGATGTTGACCGGAGGTAAGAGACAGGGATCTTGTGCTTTTGTGATTATATCTCAGAGTTAAAATCAAAGACCAATAGC
>JAOVVH010000036.1:15869922-15880245 GCA_028566435.1 Scorpiodoras heckelii
GTGTGTGTGTGTGTGTGTGTGTGTGTGTGTGTTTGTTTGTATATGTGTGTGTCCTGAGTGTGACCGCTGTAACATAGTTGTGTTTAATGGACTGTAATGTAACACAGATGAAAGGCATTTCAGACAGTACTGTACCCCTCACGGATACAAGCAAACAACTTAGTTAGCGGAAACTATTAAGAAAAACAAGGACAGCGAAAGAGCACAGATTTTTTTTTCATCTCATCATATTCAGGAATCCAGAAAAGATTTCTATCCGCTGTTTCATCCATTCAGTATTTTTCCTGTTTTATTGATATTATGGGTGATGTTCTCTGTGCATTGTCAGTACAGATTGAAGTGTTGGCTCTCACATACTTCTGTAATTATCATAAGTGCAAGCTGTCAGTGTCCAAAGTTGTAGAATGTAGAAATATCCACCACAGATCACAGGAAAGTGTTGTAAAATTGCATTCCCATGTTTCATGCAAATAAAATATGCACTCCAGCACTCCTGGTTTAGCTTTTTTTTTTTTTCTTGGTGAAAAACGACAGTCAAATCCACACAGCTTTTCAAATATGTAAGCACCCTCTTTCTACTTTCCATATTTAGTTTTTTATCATCTTGTCACGTTATATTGTAATCACTTTCATCTTTTTCATATTTTCTACTTCCATGTTTAACTCATTGTTATCCTCTGCTGCTTGCCCAGTCCTGCATTGTTCTTCTGTTCCTCTATCCTGTTTCTCAATTTTTAGTTCCATGTTTTTAACCTAGTTTAACTTCCAACTTTACAGAGTGTAATATTTTTTCTGGTTTTGATTTTAGATTGTCCCATAAGCAGGGGAAAAAAGCTAAAAAGTTATCTTGTCATTATATCTGTATTTTCTCCTAGACAGGAGATCAAAGGGAAATAAAAGAGAGATATTTCCTAATGTCTCCTGAGACAAAACACCTGATTCATCTCACTTATGTCTTATCTTTAGACTCAGATCTCAGCACACTCATGTTAATAATGTGTCACGTCCATTCAAATATACTACCAATCTCACTTCAAGCATATTAATGTACAGTATGTTTAGACTAATGTACAGATTATGATGACCACCGCAGCAGCTCTGATGGTCATAACGTTTTAGTCTTAAAGTTTTTTATTTCCTGTTCTTCCTGTCTTGTTTTTTATTCTCACCAATTTTTGATCAAGGATATATGGATTTGGTATGGCTGTATGCCCATGTGTCTGATATGTAATATAAGGTTTGTATCACTCTTTGTGTCTTGCCATCTGTGCTAGTGACCCGTAAAGTGGAGTAGGTTCAAAGCACTTTTGGGAAATAGCAACTGATTTTTGGGTGCTGCAACTGACACGTTTCAATATTTCAAGAACTGCTTAAGATGCAATTTTGAAATTTTGCATCCTACATCGTAGACACACACCAAATTTTGTGAAATTTCGTCAATAATGGGAACTACAACTGACACATTTCTCTATTGGAAGACCTGCTTAAGGAACAATTTTGACATGTGGGATCCTTATTTCACTTCATTCTTGCGCTTTCTCTCCCATTATGCAGCGATCCATATTATGCACTGCTATATGGTACATCTAGATTTTAAAAAAGATGTATTTTATCATGTTAAAGTATATTTGTGGAGAGTTACATTAGTATACTTTTCACATGCTAGTATTTATAGCTATACTTAGTGTAGTTTACTAGTTGTGAAAGTATTCTATATTTCAACTATTATTTTCAGTTCATTCATTCATTCATTCATTTATTACCTTAACCGCTTATCACTTTTCAGGGTCACAGGAGAACTGGTGGCTAGCCTTCGGCGTAGGGCACCAGGCAGGATCAACCCTAGACAGGGCTCAAATCCATCGTATGGCACATACACTCATACACTAAGGACACTATAAAGACACCAATTAACCTAATATGCATGTCTTTGGACTGTGGGAGGAAACCGGAGTGCCCGGAGTAAACCCACGCATACACGGGGAAGACATGCAGACTCCACACAGAACCACTCCACCTGGGGATTGAACCCGAGACCTTCCTGCTGTGAGGCGACAGCGCTACCCACTGCGCCACCGTGCCACCCTATTTTCAGTTCAATTGAATTTAATTCAATTTTATTTCTAAAGCACCTTTAACAATGGACATTGTTGCAAAACAGCTTTACAAAGACATAAAATCCAGACATAATTTTTAACTTATATAAATTGTATCCCTAAATGTTATCCCTAATGAGCAAGCTGTGGGAGAACATTTTAGCTGTAAATGTAATAATATAGGTATAAAAGATATTTGTGTATGCTAAATATACTCAGATCTCGTTTACTTACTTTTTGTTCACTTTTCATTATTTTTGTTTTAATATGAGCAAGTACAATCCATTGATGTACTACTAATATGTTAAGAATACATTTTTTATCAAGCATTTAAAATTATTTAAATACTTGGAGAAGAGATTTCAACTCAAGTATTAAATTTATTTTAACTTGATTTCACTGTGTAGCCAACATTTGAGAATAACTAAATTAAAAAGACACACACTGATGAACAATTTCTCACCTGATGCAGTGGTAATGGAGCTGAGTTCAAATCTTGCTGATTTCAACTGTTACCCTTATCTCTTTTTAATCTGAGGAAGAACAAAAATCTCAAATCTCCTTTTTCTCGTATTTTATTTTTCCTAGGGAATTTTTGGAGGAAACCTTTGGGACTAATCACTATTAAGTCTCCTGAGATACCACAAAGAAACATTAAAGCAAAGACATTTTTAACAGGCATTTTATTATGACTGATTAGGGATTAGGGATTGCTTGCTTGCTTCATGATCTTGGTTACAGAGTGTATTGATGATTCAAGAAAAAGCCTAAATTAAACTGGTAAAGGAACCACCGTGGTGTCCGGAGTCTTCCTCATTGCAAAAACTGCAAACATTTAAATGATAACTAACATAGATAATACATTATATTGAGAATTTACTGTTAAAGCTACTGTTGTGATTTAGTAATGGGGTATTTCTTGTGGTAATGAAGAGCAAAAACTGGTTTACACTGGTCTATTGGTCTATATTGCTATACAGTTTATTGATCTATATTTACTGCATTGAACTTACTGATCCGGTCTTTTGTACCTTCTCATCTTCAGGCTGGTGGTTCGATGCCTGCGGCCCATCAAACCTGAACGGGATGTACTACACCCAGGGACAACATGTTGGCAAACTCAACGGCATCAAGTGGCACTATTTCAAAGGGCCAAGTTACTCTCTCCGTGCAACTGCCATGATGATCCGACCTCTGGACTTTTCATAGACTTTCGTACAAACCCATTTGTGTAGGTGTGAACATGGTTAAAAAGGGTTTCCTTTAAGGCGATGATTCATTATAACAGGACACCTTATAATTATAAGTGGCTTGGTATGCTACATGTACTGTATGATACATGGATGTTGTGACTCTTATTTGCAATAATCCGCCTTTTATGGAAAAACGGGCTTCAGAGGAGCTAAGCAGAGAAGCAGCGTCTATTATTATCACAGGAGATGATGAACTCTCTGGGGATTTAAGAGCGCATTCTTGGCTGTCTTTTATTTTTAAATATCAGAGATATGAACTGGAGTGCCATTGCTGGGTCGCTGTCAGTTGCCGAGGTAGGCAAATCACCTTTGAAAGGAACATACTGGATGACACTGCACACGTATAAGCATGTGGCTCGTATGGTACCCCTATGAACCTGCAGCAGCTGGAAAGATTTCTGAAAACCAAAAGTGAGCCATTGATTGGACATTTTTTTTACAAACAGTATTGTTGCACAGTTACCACTAACTCATATTATATTGTATTATTACATGTTTTGTACCTACACACATTTTTGTACATGATTCTTGTCAAAACAGAGAACAAAACCTAGCATACAGCTTACAAAATTCAATGTATAATGTGAAAGAAATGTTTGATATGGAGTCTAGAAAATAGGGTTCGGTTGATGGATGGTACTTTTGCCAGACTGTGTTTATTTCAGAGTCCAGTTTTTATTATTACTGGCTATTCTGTATTAATACTGGCTATTATTATAAAGGCTTTGATGCCTTTAGCTGCATTATTGCTAGCAGTCACAATTAGAATACAGGCCAGGGTTCAAGTGTACAATACGAACTATTATCCGAGTTAGTATTCAGTTAGCTGAATGTATGTAAGAATGTATGTAAAACAAAAAGATTTCTCTGCTGTAACATACACCTTGTTCAATTACTCCTTAAACCCTTTGTGAAACAAAATCAAATGTGATAGAGAAGGAAAACCAAAATTCTTGAAGTGCAGGCACTGTCTACGGCCAGGACATGAGATTGAACTTGAGCATCACGGTATGAAATTACTGCCTGCCCTTTCTTGACTAAGAATATCAAAAAAAAATGTTGTTTTTACATACAGGAAATATTTTCTAACATGTTTTATGCATTGTTTTACATAACTGAGCTTAAACATGGATACAGTGCAAATGTATCACTGGAATACACAAAAAAAGTCTTTTGTATGCCTACTGTCTATTTGGTGTACATGGCAGATGGATTGTATTTTTAGGTTGTGAATGCACACCTGATGTACACACAATATCTTAAAGCAGATCTAAAACATCCACAGTGTCTTTTGACTAGTAATGAAGAATACAGCCTGTTTTTTTGTTCATCGATGAAGTTGAAAATGTTGTTTTAATACATCCCAGCGAAGGATAGTAAAATGAAATGGCTCATTTTAGTGCACTGTACTTCATAACTAGCAGCATGGAACAACTGCACACAGTTATCTGTTTTGTGTTACTAAAAAACAGGTAATTTTATAGATAAGCCATACAGCATCTGGAGCATATTAAATAACCGCATGCCATTTATTAACATACTCAAAATATTGTAATTTAATGTGTGTGCCTTGCTGTCCTGAGGAAAGAGGGCTTTTTTGATACTGTCTCAGAGCCGTAGGAGCTGTCTGAACAGGCATAATAATTCTAGTGCAAGCTGCCTTCAAAACTTTACCATTACCTCATAAAAAATTGTGCATTTGCCATTTTAAACACTTAATTCTTTGTAACATTCAACTTTTTGTGATGTCTAAATAAAAGAATGCATGTGATGCCCTAAAATCTTGCATTCTGAGCTTGACCTAGTCACAATCGTAGGTCATGTATGCTTTTCCGTTTTGTTTTTTTTTCTTCTTTTTTTCACCTACAGATTTATGCTACTCCACACAGCACGTATCTCACTTCTGTCACGTTGCATTTCAGACAGCATATTTACACCCAGACAAAAAAGAAGTGCTGTGAGAACACGAGCATATGGTGTTGAGAAGATAGCCTGAGCATGCCAAGCTGCTATTGTCTGTTCATGCACTGCCACTGCTGTGACAGATTGCTGAGGTGTCAAGCGATGCTGTCAGGATGGTCAAGTTACTCCACAGCCAACATTCTTCCACCTTAATAGGAGGGTTAAGCAAACGCCTTCTGCTTGCAAACTCCTGCCTATCGCTCAGCACCTGCACTGACCCAGTAGCCCCTCTGGAACGCAGCCACCATCTAACGGGCCCAGTCACACAATGAAGGAGAGGCAGGCCATATATTTTGCTGAAGCCTACACAAAAAAGGAGTCAAGCAGTAATCCAGTTCAGTTGCCTTGACTTATTGCTGATAAACATAAAAATCTGGACAAATGAAAACCATTATAGACTAACCAAAGAGCAACATCATAAACTCTCTAGTGTATAAACTCTCTAGTACCCTAAAGTGTAGGGTCACAAATTCAGTGAATGACACACTGGTATGGCCTCAAACTTGAATAAAACCAGCACATAGAGCAGAGGTGTCAAACTCAAATTGTGCCTATCAGCATCACTATTTTTGTGATTCTCTGAAAGGCTGTAAGGCTACTAATTTTTAATATATTATCATGTATATTAAATAACATGAGTGATGTAGGCTCTGAAAATAAAATAGGGTCAAAAGAACTAAAAAGTCTAAACTGAAATTATTCAACTGTATGCAATAAAAAGGCAGGTTTTTTAATATATTGATATAAAATATTTTAATATATTTGGCATTACACACTTGCGCAATTAATTCATCCACTAGTCATTGCTATGGAAATAATGACTGGGCAATGGGGAAAGAACAGTGTAATTTATATGTAACTGTAACTGTATATTATATAAAGATTTTTTTTTTACACTCTTGCTTAGAGCATGATAAGTTTTTAGACATGGTTATGAGCAAGTTTACCCAGTGTATCAGCTCTTTGAGATGCAAACCTATACAGTATATGTGCTGTACAGTGGCAGATGCTGAATGCAATTGGTCGCTATGCTGCCAGTCTAGTGTTAATTCTGGTGTGAAAATGTTGTGTAGTAGGGTACTACAGTACATGTCCTTTCTACATTATATTTTGCAAGCTTGTCTTGTTCTGATATGGGCCTTCAGTTTAATATCTGTAATATAGAGTAAGTAAACATTAAGTCATATACCTTAATGGACTATTCTAAGGATGGATCATTGCTCATTTGAAGAAGATAGGGGACTCAAAAGCCCTTGAGAAGAAGAAGGGCTGGCCTGAAGGTAGGCATCAAGCCATGGGCCAGATCAGATAAGCAGAAAGTCTATACCTGTGGCATGAACAAGTGGAGCTCTGAAAAATCTCATCCTCTTCAAGACAGTATGTCAAAATAATAGCAAAGAAACTGTTTAAATTAGGCAATATTTTTCAGACCTTATATGGATTGACAAATCACTTTTAATCTTACTGTAATAAATAAATGTAAGGAAATCAGAAGTCTGTTCTAGGCCATTTTGGACCATCAGATAGACAGATTTGCTGAAAGGTCACAAAGAGTTTAAATCTAAATATGACTCTCTACCACTACAGCACAACAGGCTAGTGTTTTGAATTATAACATATAAAATCACTAGAAATGTTTTGTTAGTAGTATTGTGGAAGTTATGGTCCCATTTCTGGAAACCTTGAAACACAGAACTTAATCCCAATCTGGGATTTTTAACGTATCCCATTTTATATACAGCTAAAGTAGTGGATGGGGGAGCACTAAACAGCAAGCAGGATTTTAACTAATTGTGAGAATATTAGGGGAAATAGTTTACGCAGCATACTAGGACCTAGAATGCATATGATTTTATGAAGCTTTACAATGTATCAAAATATTACCCCAAAATTTGCTGACTATGGGAAATTTTAAATATCCACATTTTCAGCATGTACAAATACAGCAGTTGTAATATATTTGAGCAAAACAGCACTACAGGATGATAGCCTAAGATTCCACTGCAACTATGGCACTTTTGCCCTCTATGATTTTCCATTTCAAGCTAGCAAGAAATGATATCTCTGAAATCTGTTTGACTTTTGTTGGCGCCACACCAGCTCTAAAATAAATTGCTGCTTTTTCTGAAATAAACAAAACTCTACTAAAATTCACAACTCACTGGCGCTTGATTTGGGAAGTGCAATCAGTGGTCACTGATATGCTCTGTGGCGCTCATGAGGAAACGGATATTCAGTTTGGCTACACAGCAGAAGCCCTTGAGACTTTCCCAACAAGACAACATTAGACTGAGTGGATCTTAAACAAAAAATGTCCTAAGACATTCAGAGCAAACTGTCATAGATGAACTTGAAGTATAAACACACAGCTGGAGTTTTGAGAACTTAGCATTAAGAAGCCCAATAGGTGTTCGCCATGATGGATGAGTAACAAGACTGAGTGCAACGTTTATCTGAGAGGCTTGGTGTGAAGGAGGGAGTGAGCTGAGGTAATGGAAGGGTGTCAGGAAGTGGGGGTGTCTAGATTAGCAGCACCATATGAGTTACGACTAAGCTCTGGGGCACAGGGCAATCCAACGTTTGTTTATCAGATCCCCTCTCCGAAGCAGGCCCAAGGGAGTACCTCCTTCCTTCACCACAGACTCCACTTTGACTGCCCACTCGGGGATAGCTGAGAACTGTCCCTGTTTGTTTGTTTGCTAGATGGCACTTGGGGCTAAAATTTGGAGCCAGCCATCTTTAAATTTCAGTCGCAGCTTTGACTTTGAGTCGCAAGGGGAAACATTACAAGACCATGTTTCTTGATATATGCATGCTGGAATTCTGTGTGCACTGAGGGACTTCTCACAGTAAATGGTAGGCTTCACAAATTCTTCCATGGCACTGAAACTCTTTGGATTCAGTGACGATCTGATTGGAGAAACAGAGGCTCATTTGAAATCAGGGGATATTAAGCACTCAGTTAAACAATACTGTATTCAGGATAATCTATTAAATGTTCCCAAATATGATACCAAACTTCATGACTTGGAAAGTACTTCAAACACTGTTGTGCTTGTTGTCTCACATATTTGAACGTGTTTCACCAGTTCTTTGAAATATGATATAGTGCCATGCTATCTGACAGTCACATCCAAGTAACATAAACTGAACAGACCTGTGAACATGACTTTTCATTTCCTGCTTGAGCATGCATGTGTGTGTTGGTACATTGTTCTGTCCAAGCGTGCAAGGCAGCAAATTTCAGTTCCTGTTCTTTTCTGAGGCTTTTTGTATTTTATGGTTTTTTTTTTCCCTTTGGTGATTTGAAAGGTTAGTGTTGTTCAGCTGTGGTAAGGTGAAAGAAATGGAAGATCACACACATATCTGGTGTGGAGAAGTGCATAAATGGTTTCCTTTGCAAGTAGTGGAGTACTCCTTTGTGTTCATTTCAATCTTACTATGACCCCACATGGGTAGCCTATGTCACATTCATCTTCTAGCCATTATAGTCAACATAACAGACTGAGGTGGTCTGGTAGTCTTCCACATTGTTGAGGAAAAATGTTTACATACATAATCATCAACAGGGCATTTTCCTTTGGAACTAGTGGAGGTACTAGTATCCATCAGCACTAGTGGGGGCAGTGGTAGATCAATAAGGTGGTCATCAGTTCAAATCCCATCACTGCCAAACTGCCACTGTTGTGCCCTTTAGCAAGGCCTTTAACCCTCAACAGTTCAAGGGCAATATATTACTATATTATGTGGCTGACCCTGTGCTCTGATACCATCTTCATAACAAGGTACTGTTTACAAGAAAAAGAATTTCATGGTATTGCACTTCTATGTCTAACAATAAAGGCTGTCTTTACCACTGCTGCTGATATCCCCATTCTCGTCAAATAGACCAGGGTATCACCTGTCCCTACTATCCATCAGACCTTTCCAGATGAATCGGTCACTGTGACACAGCAGATACCTTGAAATTATGGGTATATCCCCTGGGAGCGACTGCCACAATTTTCAAGTCTAGTACAGTGAGAGTTTTGCAAGGGGTCATTCATAATCTTGTAAGTGCACTTGCTCTGTTTATCTGCTGGGGCAAATGGAAAGTTTTCCCATGGTGTGCAACTACAGGAATGAACCCCTTTTTGGCAGTGGGAAAGCTTACAGCTATCAGTTTGTAACATCCTCACCCCAAAGTCTCTCTGCCCTGTCTCTGAACCCAATCCCTAGATATAGACTTGGTGTGAGATGGTGCATCCACTATCTGATTTTATCAACCAGGTAGATGCATTGCTCTCAGTGAAAGGTATGTATCTGCTGAAGTCCCAAACTTGCATGCATACCTCTACGTCATGATGGATGGCAGGCTCCCAATGGCAGGCTATCAGCAATCCATACTCAAGTTGTCCTCAAATATATAAAATGAGACAGAACCACTGAAAGAACATCAGAGTCGCTCTCTATATGCAAGCCAGCTGTGCTAATTTCCTACAAGCTCTGTCCTTCATTCCAATCTTGTATTGCCATGAAAGGCTCATGCATTTGATCCTTGCCAAGTCAGGTCTACTATTTTGCATTTCAACACAGTGCAGGCACTCACTCATCCCTTTTAATGGGGATGAAGAGCCAAGCCGTTTTTGTTCCTGCCACAACATCACAGCAAAGGTGGTTACTTTTTTGCTTCCTAGAGGGTTCAACAGCTGTGTCTGCTACTTACTTTACTCCCTACTGCAATAATGTATCACCAGGGAAAGGTAGTGAATAGCTAGCATTACTTGAAACACCTGTGAATCATGCGTCATGTATTAATCTCAGCAAAATTCTACAGTTAGTACAAGGCTTTGTAAGGCCTCCTTCAGGGCCTGGCAGTACAAGCAGCTACACCAAAATGCAAACCCCATTTCAAGAAAACTTGGGGCACTTTCTAAAAATGCAGTTCAGTGTTTTCACTGACAAACCTAATGGTTTTTTGTAAATATAAAAATAAATTGAATGTGATGTCTGCAACACACTCAAAAAAAGTT
>JAOVVH010000036.1:15928589-15942465 GCA_028566435.1 Scorpiodoras heckelii
ACACACACACACACACACACACACACACACACACACACACACACACACACACACACACACACACACACACCCCTAGAAGGTGTGTCTGTTTGCTGTGGTATCTACTTCTAATGCTGTGCATAGAAACCACAGAAAGTGACTGATCTGGTATTTCCCAAGCTGCATTGTACCGTTTACTCCCTGATGTGCTGCAGACCATTCTCTTCCTTCAAACACATGCCTCATATCACCAGAAGGTATTCTTGGCTGAGAGTCACCAAGATTCTTTGCTTCAAATAAAAAAAGAACAAAACATAGCAGTTTCCCTATGTGATTTGTTTGGTATTCATGATCATCTGGCACAGTACATTTTTCCATTTCATTTTCATGTCACACCTTTTTCTTTTCATTTCACTTAATTCACATCTATTACTCCTTTTCTGTAATTACAGAACATTTGAACATTTTCAGGTGCTATAATGCTGTTGAATAATTTATTTTTTACTGCCATAGACACGAGTGAAAATAGCTTACACGTCTACCTCTAAGGAAGTCTATTTTTTGTCTTTTGCCTGTCATTTCAGCAATGTGAGATTTGACTTTATAAACTTTCTTTTTTTCTTTGTTTGCATCACCAAATGCAAATCAGCTGTGCTGTGCACATTCTTAGTAATTTAAGGTGGCATTCATTAACATACGCACATGAAGACAAAGGAAATCAGCTCTTCCAAAACATGGAATGATGGAAAACTTTTAGCTTGGGTTGGCTTACATAAACATTCACACAACTTTTTTTCATAAGTGAGCTCCAGTGTCATTGTAAATAAAAGAAAAACACAGACTTTTTATATTCCAGAAACATTATTTTGGGTTCTTCTACTGACAATCCTTTTTTTTTTCAAATATTGAGCTGTGGGTTTACACTTTTTGTCTTAAAACTGATTCGGAGAAATTCAGCAGTTGAACATATTTTACAATAGATGATATTTATTTATTTATTCATTTATTTATTTATTTATTTAATATATGAACACATCAGTGACAGAGCTCTGCAAATCATTCAGCTCTACAACCAGTATCATCAGCTTTTTGTATTAAACTATGAGAGTTTTCTCTGCTTTCACAAATGTGGACAGCTATCTAAGTTCTAAACACAGAAAAGGTGAAAACGTAAACAATTGAATAAGGAAAAAGCAGAAAAATTCACACAATTAGACCTTCTTCCATCATACAAACAAACAAGTAAACACACCCATACACATGCACACGCACACACACACGCACGCACACACACACACACGCACGCACGCACGCACACACACACACACACACACAAGGGCAAGACACACAGTCACTCTTCTAGCATTTCTTGCCTTCTCTGACAGGGAAGACAAGCTGTTGACAGGTAACAGGCACAGCCGTCACTGACTTCATTGCACTCTCACCTCACATTCTATTTCTCTCTCTTGTTTTCTCCCTCTCTTTGTTTTATCTCTTTCTCCCTCTCCCTTTCACTCTGCCATGGTCTCGCCTTGACTTTCTCACTCCTTCTATCGCCTACCCCAGTTCAATCTCCCTCATTCTCTCACGCTCTCACTTCGTCTTTACTTGACAGACAGACAGATTTACCATGTCTATAAACAGAGCTGCAGAGATGGCAGCATTCTATTAAAATCTAACAACAATCTGTCAGACTGAGCCACTGACACACACTCTATCAGGAATGACCTTCGCACAATGAAAACTTTGCAAAGTTTAAATACAAATGTTAGTCTATATCTACCTGGCATCAGCTGTTCTTTAACTGTGTGTATGATTGGTTCCCAAGTGACGTAAACAGCAAAACGTTTGCCGTATTATCAGAAGAAAAATGCCACAGCCTTCCCTGGCCAGGAGCCAAGAGAACAAATCTGGTCATGCTCTCGGGGTGTGAGGTAAAGCATTGCTATCTCTGTTCTATCAGTCATAGTGCTAATCCTGGGTGTCTGTGAGCTCATACAGTATATCCAGCATGAGCAGCAGTTTGGAAAGACAGAAGTTGAAAACAGAAGTTGGCTTTGCGTGTCTCGCAGGAAGCAGGTGTTAGCTTTCATCCTCTCCGGGTGGTTAGCAGGTGGGAACTGGCAAGACCATACTGGGAAGAAAATGGGGGAAGAACCAGGGGGAAAAGCTGTATGTATGACTGCGACTCAACACAGCTCTATTTGCAAATTAGAATAGTCAATCCACCTACTGGCATTTTCTTGGCAGCTGGGAGGAAACCAGAGAACCCAGAAATAATTCACATGGACGTGAATAAATTTTAAACTATAATTATCCATCCATCCATCCATTATCTTCCGCTGTATCCCGCTAGTCGGGGTCACGGGGGAGCTGGAGACAATCCCAGCGTCATCGGGCGAAGGCGGGCTACACCATGGACAGGTTGCCAGTCCATCACATGGCCAACACACACTCATGCACACATTCACACATACGGGCAATTTAGAGTGACCGATCAACCTAACATGCATGTCTTTGGACTGTGGGAGGAAACTGGAGTACCCAGAGGAAACCCACACAAGCACGGGGAGAACATGCAAACTCCACACAGAATGGCCCGGACCGGGAATCGAACCCGGATTTTGAGAGTATGAAAAATGGAAAAGTTTATTGTCACTGTGGTGGGGAAAAAAACAGTCTCAATGTTCTAACTCGTGCTGCTCTAGTTCAAGACCATTTCAGGATCAAGTAGAATTGCTTTCAATTCTGAGACGAGGTCAAGAACGGACTAATGAACTACAACACTTCAGTTAAACTTTACAGTACGAAATGCAAAGATGTTTGCTATAAATGTAACCTTCTTTGTAACCTCCACCCATCTGAACAATTTACTGGGGACAGACATTCTGTACTGCCACCATGTATACACTTAAGTACCAGAAAAACTGGTATACCAGTTAATATTGGTAGGTCCCTACGGGATCTTGGAGGGAACATTGCACAGTCCTCACGCTGATGTTTGTTGAGGCCCCAGCACTTAATTCTGATGTTACGTGAGGCAGTGTTGCACGCCTATCACATGAAACGATTCTTGCCAGCCGACGCTGGTCACGTTCACCCAGAGTCTTTTTGCTGTTCTAAGTTCGAGGTTTTGCTGGAATTCTTGTAGTAACGATACAATCTTGACATGCTCATACGTAAAAATACAAACTTCACTTCTACCTCCGAAATGCTATGACCCATCTCATGAGCTCCAACCCTTAAACCATGTTGAAAATCACAAAATCATGATAACTTGTCATTCTCACAGCAGAAACAGCTCTAGATGCTTGCATAGATGTCTATCGCTTTATATACGCACTGGCAGATGCAACCAATGAGGTGCATAGGTGACGCTGGGATGCATTTTGCATAATACCAATAGTACCAGTTTTTATGGTACTTCAGTGAATAACACATAGTAAAACACGCATGATCATTATGTATATAAGTAAACATACAACAGCACATTTGTTACATTTTTCATATACTTCATGTTGAAATTTACCCTAGTGACCCTGAGTGTGTATGACCCACAGAGATCCTGAACTCTAGAAAGTGTATATGTACATTTAAAAAAAAAAAAAAAAAAAGTCTAGCGATACTATACCTCTCATGGCAAATCAGTGCTGATACAAACCTCTAGATATAACAATGCATTGACCTTTAGAACAAAAGGCTTGATTCCATCAAATCATAATTACGGACTGCATCTGGTCTTTTCATTGCTATTGTTAATTCATGTAGTTTTGCTCTTCTTACAGACATATTTTATCATTAGACATTATTAGAATGTGTAACTGAAGTAATGTAAATAGAGACAGTGATGGCTGGATATTAGAAAGATAGTAGATTAAAGGTGAACTGCTGTAGTACACCACACGATGGCGATCTACTTCTATTTAAATGATCATCCTTATAAGGGATGGGTTTTTGGCTGTCATCCAGTGTGGCGCTCCTTCAGAGGAGCATCTCTCTCCATCTGCTTTCTGAAAGTAAACCAATGACATGCTAAAAAATAATCAGTATATGAAGTGGTTGCACCGGAGAAAAAGAAATTCTCGATATTGAAGAATATAGCCAGATCGCAACGTTTTTCACTGATTTTTTTTTTTTGGTTTTGAAAAAGGAAGAAGAAGAGGAAGAAGAAAGAAAGAAAATCTTGTACTTTACTGTGATAAAACTCTGGAACCATGTCGTTCTGATGATCTTATGATGTGATGATATGTCTGAAATCTTAGTGCATTGACAATGCTCGTGAAACCTCACAGATGGTGCTGATTTATTCAAAGATGCTGATTTGGCTTTGTTGCTATAGGAACATGGAAATACCTGCGTTGTGCAATTACGCCAAGGACTCTGTGCGCACGTGTGCGTGTGTGTGTGTGTGTGTTTGTGTTTGTGTGTGTGGGACATCCATGAATGTCCCCATATTCATCTGAGCTAATATGTATGAGTGACTAAGAGTAGTTATTTGTGTATGCATCTGAGCAAAAGATATTTCCACTCTGCTTCCACGTCTCCTCCCACAGCACTCTCACTCCTTATCATAAATGGAAGGATATCCTTGTACAGCGAAAATCTTTTTTTGGAGCTACATGCCACGAGTACACATCCTTTCCCCTCTCGAATCAGTGCCTAGCACAACACCATTAAGAGAATGCACACACAGGTGTGTTCTGTTGACAGCTGTGTTATTTCTGAATTAGCATGCCTATGAAAACAAGCTGGAGCTCTAGCGACATACTCCGAAGATATCAAATGACTGGTGGTTGTAGTACTCTAGAGTACTACGCAGTACCATGTTTCAAGGGACCTATTTTTTTTTCATTCTGTTATTGAACTGCAGTTGCTTAACGATGAACACTGCAGTGCCAAGTGAGTTGTAGCAAAGTCACAGCAAATCCAGATGGCACTCCTTGCCAAACAGCACTCATAAATAATTCACATTTTACTGATAAATAGTGCATAATGTATAGAGTCTTAGAATCATGCAAGTATTAATGCTACTTCCTACTGAGGATTATGATGACTCAGACTCATGCCACATGACATGGCTTATTATCAAGCAATATTCACTCTGTAAAATCTGGTGAAGATAGACAGTGAGCTTTGTGTGACGCTGCTCTTAATGCTGCCTAGGATGTAGCCATAGTACATACAAACATCATTTAATATGCTTGTCGTCACTGCAAATAAAATGACTGTATGAATATATCCTGAATATTAATTCATTCATTATCTAAGATGATTAACCTAGTACTGGGGCATGGGCGGTGCCAGAGTCTGTCCCAGCACCCACTGGGCAGGGAAACACACTGGACAAGTCACCAGTCCATCGCAGAGCAGACACACATTCACACACACCCACACCTAGGAGCAACGTAGTATCTCCAGTTTGCCTGACTGGATGTCTTTGGACTGTGGGAGGAAACCAGAGATCACAGAGGAGACCCATGCCAACACGGGGAGAACATGCAAACTCTACACTGAAGGGACCCTGATCCAGCCCGGGAACTGAGCCAAGGTGCTTCTTGCTGTGAATATATCTTGAATATAGTCAAATTTATCTAAATATTTCCTAGTATAAGACTAAAATTAAGATTATTAATCTTATTTTAAGGCATTTTAAACTTTTGATATTGCAAACTTTATATGATCTCATACTGTTGGCAAATTATATTGTTTCTTTCTCCAAATACATGCTTAAAGGTGTAATGTGTAGGAATTTCCAGGATCTATTAGCAGAAATAGAATATAGTATTCAAAATTATGTTTTATTAGTGTATAATAAGCTGTAACGAGTTGTTGAGTTTTTGTTAGCTTAGAATGAGCCCTTCAGATCTGCATGAGAGTGGATCATCTTCCACGAAGGCCATGTTTCTACAGTAGCCTAGAATGGACAACACTGGCTCTAGAGTGTGCCTCTTTAGAGAGAGTTTTTATGTTTTTGTAAGTAGTAGCTTGTCTGGAAGACAGAGAGAATCAGTGGATGTTGGTGCTGGCTCACAAGTTTAAGAACCCATATTTTGAGAAATGGAGGATCATTGCAATTATTTAGCAGAAGAAAATGCAAGGGAGCGTGAATCCTAGTAGTCAGAAAAGCGAAAACTTGAAGTTAAATGCAATCGGGACAACTGCAGAAAACAGATTATCGAGGATTTTCCCCGATGGCAATTGCTGATAAGAGACAGTTGTTGACAGATGTTTTCAAAAATGATGCTGAAGTTGCCTGTTTTTTTCTGCTGAACTAGTAACTCAGCCTACCAATCTAAATGCAGTTTGTTGTTTGGTAGCTTTAGCTGAAACATGGCCATGGGCATATTTACTAACACAAGTGACCTTTTCCCTGTGTCAATGTTGAACAATATGTAATTGCTAAAAGGATTGTAATTGCACCAAAACTAGTTTATCTTTATCCTCACCCTCTCCCTCTAACCTGTGAATATATTCGATATCTATATTCGAAGCTACGACCTACAGTTTTACAATAAATAAACTCATCACTTGAGAGGCAACTTGATGCGATCGTAGACAATGACATTTTGGAAGTAGCTACTTGCACCTGACAGCCACCATAGAATTTTTCAGATGCTTGGAAAGGGAGAGAGTGGCATTTTTAGTTGTTTGCAATCTGCAGCCTCACTGCTAGAGGCCACTAAATCCTACACTGCACCTTTAAAGTGGGCAAAATATCTGCTAATGGAACAGGACTATATCAAGCTCGATATTGGAAACTAACACTAGACACTTCATCTTCTATTGGTTTACATGGCAAATTGCAGAAACTTCTTAATACTTAATCCAGATTCCTTTGTCTGATCGCTGTTTCGCATTACCATCAGAGACGTTCTGCATCTTTAACCCTCATGCAGCCCTTGTTGCCAAGTTGACCCAGGATATAACTTGGGGTTTATAACACCATAGACATGAAAAAATGATGTAATTCCAGTGTATATCCATTGTCTCTAACTTAATTAAATATAATTGATGACAATCTGTTAAACATTTGAAATTTACCCCTACAAGATCACCATTAACAATGAAAGCACCACTGTTGCACTAAATGTTTAGCTTTTTATATTCAAAGTAGTCTTAGCTGTTAAATTCACATAAATATCTGTTGTCTCCTCTCTTTCTAATTCAGTTTTTCATATTGGTGATATTTCTATCAATTCCTCTGGCACTGCATGTAATCTTGGTGCTCTGTTTGATCCTTTCCTGTCTTCTGTACTGCATATTAAATCTTTGTCCAGGTCTGCTCTCCTTCAGCTTTGCAACATTGCATGTCTTCGCCCACTACTGCCCCCCAAGGAGTCTGAGATCTTGGTCCATGCTTTTGTTAACTCTAGGCTGCATTGTTGCAACTCTCAACTCTGTGGGCTTTCCTCCAAAACCCTTCGTCTTTTACAAGTTATTCAAAATACTGCTGCAAGAATTCTGACTCTCACCAAGAAATTTGAACACATCACACCTGTATTTGAACAACTTCACTGGTTTGCCATCAATAGACAGATCAAAATTCTGTTACTCACCTTTAAAGCTCTCCATGGCTTGGGCCTGCTTTATTTGGTCAATCTCATTAAATGTTACACACCTTTATGCAGATTAAGGTCAGAGGAAGCTGGGATATTGGTCGACCCCAGGTTTAGGCTGTCCACCATGGGTGGTAGATCTTGTCTGCTCTGGAACTCTCTTCCCCCCTCTCTACCCATCTCTTCTCTCAGCATTTTCACTTGTTTTGTTCTTCTATTTCCATTAGATTTTTGTTTTATTGTATTTATTACCTCTGTAATGATCTTTGTACCTTTGTAAAGTGAACTTGGGTATTGTGAAAGGCACTATATGAGCTTATTCTTATTCTTATTCTTATTTTTATTCTAAATCTTATTTTTATTCTTATTCTTATTTTTATTCTTATTCTTATTCTTATTCTTATTCTTATTCTTATTCTTATTCTTATTCTTATTCTTATACTTATTCTTATTCTTATTGGCTGTGACAAAAACAAATGCTAGTTATAAAGAACAACCAGAAAACACACAAAATCAAATAGAAATTTTATGCTAAAATCATTAATCACATTCTTCTGAAATAGTAGTGGATAAACAGAACAGTGTGTGTGTGTGTGTGTGTGTGTGTGTGTGTGTGTTCATGTCTAAAATAGATTAACTTGATTCTGGTAACTAGAACAATGAACTTGAATAGTGGAAAAATAAACAGCATTTAAATGTATGTCTGCCTACACTGTACGTGCTGATCAAAATCTTTAAGTCTGTCCATTACAAATGTACTTGCTGTACTTGGTAGATGTCGAAGGATGATTTGCTGTGTTCCTTTTTTTGGTATGAAATCCTGACAACATTTCCTCTTTTTGACACAAGCTGCAACCGACAATTGGAAAATTCTTGTAAAACTCCAAATACTTCCAAAATATTCGCGCACACACACCATGTACTGATAACACAAAACTCACCCTTACATTTACTTTATACACTAGAAGTGGTGTCTGTCTGGGACATGCATTTTGGGGTAAATTTTGGGGTTACTGCACTTATTCTAGTTATTGTATCGACTGTGTCTTGTTCGTCTTCACAGGTTTTGCATAGTTTAGGAGTACCTTCGGGTTATGAGACTTGTTTAGCTTGTAATTGTTTGTATTAGGTATTGTATGGCTCATTTCTAGCAGTATCATGACTCAGAGTTCCTTGAATTCAGGTCTACCAGCACTAGCTTGTGATAGTCCAAATTAATGACTAATCACCTTTGTAAGTCACTGTGGATAAGAGTGTCTGCTAAACGCCATAAATGTAAATGTAAATGTAATCCTTTTCACCGTGACTGCAGATGCTCAGGCACTTGGGACTTGTTCTCCTCTCTGCATATGATGAGCTCGGTGTCTTCCCTTGTGTCTTTCACAGGAAATTATGTTTTAATGTTATATTTACCGTGTCCTGTTTGCACCTTTAGGACCAACACCAGTGCTTTAGTTGCAGAGAATATGATTTCAGAATCACTGCAGGGATCCTCTGGTAGTTTCTGTATTTCATGCTTTAGAAGCTTGATCACACTCTGCTGTGGCACAAAACAGCTCTGTGTTCTGGGCAACTGTCAGCTTCCTGCTACATCTCACGTAACTCCTTCTTTCCCCCGTATGCTGTTTTTGAAACGCAACTCTGCGGGAACAATGTGCAGGCACAGTCAAGTACCTAAAGGCAATATTCTCTTCTATGTCTTTTTTGGTCTTGTCTCAGACAGAACAAGGTAAACACTTAATAGCTCCTGGGCTTGTGTGCCAAAGACCTGTCCAGGCACCGATGGCAGCTTGTTTATACAAAGCACCAACAATGGCATTTTTAACCAACCAAACTTGTCTAGTCTTCTGCTTTAGCAAACACAGATTTCCCCCACTCTGTTATTATGATTGCCTTTGCTTGAATTTGTACTGTCTGTAAGATCTCTGTGTATATTGCATCTTTTATTTCCTTATAAGGGGCAGTAGGAACTCTGCCAGTTTTCACTCACCAGTGTATGATATTTTTTTATAAATCAGCTTGTCAGCTCTTATATAAAACTTCCCCAGCTTGTACCACTAATGATGGGAGCAGATCCATGCCTAGTTTTTCTGCATCTGCATTCTGCATTGATCATATCCCTAAGACTTATGCATAGTTGTAGTTGAAGCCAGTAGGCCTGCCATTTCATCAAGTCTCAGCTTCAACAATTTCTGGTGAAGAATGCAAAAAAACTGTTACTATAAAACATCTGTTAGCCGAATGCCCAAAATACCTACCTGAAAAACGAAAAGTTCTGATGTCCAATACACTAACTGACATTTTCAACAAAGATAAAGCAAAGTACTGAACTTCTTAACCATCACCAAACTAAGAGCCCACATTTAAGGACAAGATAACAGAACACTTCAAATAAAACAATACCTTTCCTGCCACGAAATGTCTGATGAGCTGAAGTGGCGTTAAAGCGCACCAACCAACCAACCATCAACAATTTCTGAAATGTGCATTAGAGGTAATCAGTGGAACCAGTAAAATGTGAAAATTGTTCTATGCTCCTGCTTTCCTCTCTGCTATCCAGTATGTTTCTGTGACAAGCTACCAGCACTGCCTGATGATGTGGGCATCAACTTCAGAGATTGAGGCAATTATACAACAACAGAGCCAATGGAAAGAAAAAGGTAAGCTCCTCTAGCTTCTTGGTGTGGCAAGAACTAAAATGTACACAGGTGACTCCATTGAGCAGTCCCATTGAAAAGAATAAGGAATAAGGACAGAGCCTGAAGGAGCCTAGTAGAGCGTCCTCACATTCACAGAGCTTGAAAGAGCCTAGAACAGGCCTAGTCCTCTCTGAACGTGAAGACCCTGTACTAGGCTCCTTCAAGCTCTGTGAATGTGAGGATCCTCTGCCATAACACTAGGACTGAACTCTCTCAATGTGAAGAACCTGTACTGGGCTCCTTCAAGCTCTGTGAATGTGAGGACCCTCTACTAGGCTCCTTCAGGCTCTGTCCTTATTCCTTATTCTTTTCAATGGGACTGCTCAATGGAGTCACCTGTGTACATTTTAGTTCTTGCCACACCAAGAAGCTAGAGGAGCTTTTTCTTCCAAAAAAATGGCAGAATTAAAGAACATTGCAAAATAAACTTGTCATCCTGCCCTGAATTACACACTATATTGACAAACTGCAGTGTGTATGGTTTAGGCGGATCTATGAAATGAAATGGAATATAATATTCAGAATTATGTTTTTATTAATGTATAAGCCTTTACAGCTTAGATTCAGCCCTTCGTAGCTACATAGGAGTGGGCCGTCTTCCACAGAGTCCAGAACACGTTTTTTACGTTTTTATATTGAAGTGGCAGCTTGGCTGCTGCAAATAAGCACTGCACTCTATATGCACAAGGAAAAAAAGCATAGCGCTCTAACCAAATTCATGCAAATGCACAGACAGTGCACAGCCAAGACCGTTTACTGTAGCGCAGCATAGCAGCCTCCGTGGAAGACAACCCACTGCCATGTAGATATGAAAGGCTCATAGTAAGCTAATGAAAACACACACCCATTTGTAGTTACAGGTGATTATACACAAAAAAAACATAATTATATACTGTATATATTCCACATCTGTTAATAAACCCCCCTAAACCCTACATACAGCACCTTTAATAATTTGTGAACTTGCTAAGACTTTAAGATTAGTCACTCTGTATCCACAGTGCAGAGTAACACATTTCCTGATTACTAAGACTTTTTTCTCATAGTTAAGACCAGAGTTTTACTCTTAATGACTCTGATGTGCATGATACATTCAGGCCCAGATTATAAGCGATGCTGTTGGGTTTCAGTGATTTTGACTAATAGATGTGCATTAGACACAGAAGAATAATATTCCACTGCATTAGTCTCTGAAATGATTCGAACTACTGTGGGCTTTTTTGTCACACTATAATCGGTGTGAAATCTATAAAAAATTTCATTGAACATTATGAAAATATAACTGTGATGCATTGTGCATCAGCTTTTAAACAGAATATTATTAAATCTTTATCGATTAAATATCACAGCAGCACACGTAACCATGGGTTTATTCTAATCTCTACCCTTCTTACAGTTATGTCCATCTAAGCCAGGTTACAGCCTGCACTGAGGAAACACCAACACATATCGGTTCCACAATCTTATGCTTTGGCATAAGTGCATAAGGGGGCAGTAGTAGCTCAGTGGTTAAGACATAGGCCTACTGATCATAAGGTCATGAGCTCAAATCCCAGCACCATCAAGCTTCAACTGTTGGGCCCTTGAGCAAGACCCTTTACCCTCAACTGTTCAGCTGTATAAAATGAGATAAACATAAGACATTCTGGGTAAGGGTCTCTGCCAAATGCCGTAAATGTAAAGGTAATGCTTTTGTTGTATGATCACCAAAATAGGGTCCTGTGCTTAATGTTTGCCCTGTCCTGTCACTTTAATTCCACTCAAGTCTGTCTGTCTGTCTGTCTGGCTGGCTGGCTGGCTATCTATCTATCTATCTATCTATCTATCTATCTATCTATCTATCTATCTATCTATCTATCTATCTATGACAGAAGAGAAGTTATATATAACAAAATCAAACTTTTGTCTTTTTTGTTATTCAGTCAGGGACGGTGAAACTGTCAAAACCGGTGGCTTTGTGGACTCAGCAGGATGTGTGCAAGTGGCTAAAGAAGCACTGCCCAAACCAGCACCAAGTCTACAGTGACGCTTTCAAACAGCATGATATTACAGGTACAAGCTCTTCCTGTCAGTCATCACATAATGAGCCCAGCCAAGGACACACGCACACACAAACACGCACACATACACACTGCTTTAATGAACTCATGCATAATGACTGACACAAATTTCCACTGCCGATCTGCCGCAACCTCTCGCTTGAGAGTTGATCACAGTATGTTTATCATCTCATCTTGGTACTTCAGGATGTGCTGTAGTTTTATATTGATTAATGTTCGGTGTTATTCAGCGTGAGTGTACACAGTAATTTGGTAGTGATGAGGAAACTGATTATGCAGTTTTAAGGCAGCATACTTTAGCAAGCTGCGATGGCACAATGAATAATATTTAATATTTAATTGAACAGTGATCCAGACTTGTAAAAATACTACTAAAATAGCACCCAAGTACAATTTATTCATTTTGTTCCTTTTGCCCTTTTCATAATCAGACATCAAATATTCATTGTCAGAGAAATCCATGACAACTTGGGGTTTCCTTTTTATTTTTTTGTACGATATATAAATAGCCCTCTCTGCTAAAACAGTCATGTGTCCTTGCCTAAATCATTCTAATGTGTCTCAAAGGATCTTGATTACACTTTGTGTTAAGGGTCTGATCAATGCACATGCCAATTAGCAGTAATGTATGCGGAAAATATGCAAGCAACTGAGTTCTACTATCCTGCTTTAATTAACAGAATCTCGTTAACAAACGCCAGTCCTCACCAATTAGTGACACAATGCAATTTGCATCTCTCTCTCCAGTGATTGTAACGTGAAGTGCCACTCTACGCACTTCATTAGAGTAAACAAAAGATTATGTCTCAGATGTATATAACAGTGTGGGGAAAAACTTGCTTTGATCAAGAACACAAATACAAATAGAAGACTTAGTAAGTCATCGGTGTCAGATCTTGGTCGCTGTTATATTAATATTATGATATATATGAATATTAAATGTTAAATGAATTTCTCTTATACTTGCAAGTTAAAGCAAAGGTTCTCAGACATTTTGCAGATGGGGATCCCTTTAACTGTTCAGTGAATTTGACTGACCTCAGGATATTCTGGCTATCTATTGGCACCAGATGGATTTTTATTCCATAGGACTCCACAAGACCTCTGAAGGTGTCTTGGTATCTGGCACCAAGACTTCAGCAGCAGATCCTTCAAGTCCTATAAGTTGTGAGTTGGAGCCTTCATGGATCTGACCTGTTTGCCCAGCACAGTCCTCAGATGCTCAACATCTGGGGAATTTGGAGGCCAAGTCAACTCTTTGTCATGTTCCTCAGACCATTCCTGAACAAATTGTGTATTGTAGCAGGCTGCATCATTCTGCTGAAAGAGGCCACTGCCATTATGGAATACTGTTCAAATTAAGGGGTGTTTTTGGTCTGCAGCAATATTTAGGTAGGTTGAACATGTCAAAGTAGCATCCATATGAATGACAGGACCTAAAGTTTCCTAGCAGAACATTGGTTAGGGCATCACACTGCTTCCTAGGCCGCCCAAGGAGGTTTGGTTCCCTTTTTGAGTCTGGGTCCTCCCAAGGTTTCTTCCTTATAATGTTAAGGGAGTTTTTCCTTGCCACTGTTGCTCA
>JAOVVH010000036.1:15989115-16000210 GCA_028566435.1 Scorpiodoras heckelii
TCTATCTATCTATCTATCTATCTATCTATCTATCTATCTATCTATCTATCTATCTATCTATCTATCTATCTCTATATGACCACCAGCACTAGCTGCAATGGTCATAATAATAACATATATGCAAGATTATAAATAGACAGATAATCCACTGTATATATCTTGCAACAAATGGATGACACTAGTTCCCAGGCAGCAAATGGTCAAATAGGTCAAAATAATTTTTTACATTACATTGTGTTCCATTTAATGTGTGTGGTGTCGCAGTGAATGGTCACACAGTGATACAGGCAGTGTGTTTCAGATTGACTCCAGCAGGCCAAAAGCTCAAGGCTGACTCTTCCAACCTGTACACTGTGTTCACCACACATAGAAAAACAAAGTAAACCCAAAACACTAGGGAGCTGAAGAGTGTGAAGCCATTAAACCTCTTTGGCAGTATCCACATGCTGCTGCTTTCAGCCTTGCCTGTAACTGGGTTGAATGGAGGAAGCGGAAGGATCTGGAACAGGTGCTTGAAAATAGCAATGGTGTGCTGCTATATAGGATGTGACATATTGCATGCTGACATTTATACAGTATACTTCTGTTAGAACCTGCCGTGCTAAGAATAATACATGTCCACCATTGCTTTTCTGGTTCACATATTGTAATACTGTACATTATTAAAATAGGTCCTGCAAAGGTTGCATGAGTTTCCTGTTTCTTTTACACTGATGCTAAATGTAGTTAGCTAAGAAGCAATGCCCTGAAAGTTGATAAAGGAGTTAGGCAGTGGGTATTTAGAGATCTACAGTAGCATACTTATTTTAAAACCTGGCAACTGTTTGTCTGACATATCAAAATGACTTTTGGGGCCAATCTTTATTTGCACATTGATGTACTAAAATATAAACTGAGGGGAAAAAATGGTTATTTAAGGGGAATTTGATTATTTACTGATTGGATAATTAAGAGATCTTAGCTTCCAATTAGGGTTCCACATGAAACCCTTTCTGATGAGCAAAATACTCCATGAAAATTATACATGGAGGGTCACACTTTCATATAGCACACCTAATATTTGGTGAAATGTCCCTTAGCAAGTTGCACCTTGACCATTATCTATCACCAATGTTGGTTTCCTGGGTCCATGCCAGGAAACTAACAAATTTAACTGAACTTTAGCAATTCTGCCAAGAAGAGTGGCCAAATATCCAACTAGAATTCTGCCAGAAACTTATTGAAACTTATTCTGCCTCAGAAAATGAATTCAAAGAAATGAGTTCAAAGAAATCATTGAAAGCTCAATATTGCCATGACATTCATGTCCCTGAATCTGTATCTATGCCTCTTGCACAAGCAAAATGGAGATGAGATATCTTGTGTCGTAGTGCCTGTATTGATGCACTCTAGTACAGCTGTGCTACTGACAAAGACTCAGCTTCTCCTTATCTTTCAACTTTGTCCAGCTGGCCTTTGCTCTCAAACATAAGGTTGTTGCTCTCAAAACTGTCAACACTATATCTGATTTCAGCTCAGTGCCTGAAAAATGATGAAATATCAGAGATAGATGGTTTTCTTGGGATTGCTGACAGAAAACACACACTGGCCACTTTATTAGGTGTCTTCATGCCGTTATGCAGTCAGCCAATCATGTGCCAGCAGCACAATGCAAACAGAACATCATGCAGATCCAGGTCAAGAACTTCAAGAACAGGTATTGTTCATATCAAACATCATAATGAAGGTAAAAGTGTGATCTCTGTGGCTTTAAACTTTACAGTTTGGGTGAGCCTGTGACCATGATTCTTGTTCTTGGCTGATTTTGTTTCCACCCACAGAACTATAACTCATTCAGTGTTTTTTGTTTTTTGCACCATTCTGTGTAAACTCTAGTGGCTGTTGTATGTGAAAATTTCAGTAGATTCTGTAATACTCAAACCAGCATTTCTGGTACCAACAACCATGCCACGATTAAAGTCCCACAGGTCCCACTTTTTCTTCATTCTGATGTTTGGTGTGAGCATTAACTGAAAGTTCTTGACCTGGATCTGCATGATTTTCTGTTTGCATTGTGCTGCAGCCACATGACTGGCTGATTGGGTAACTGCATGAACACTCCTAAAGTGGCCAGTGTGTGTTTTCTGTCAGCAATCCCAAGAAAACCATCTACCTCTGATATTTCATTTTTCAGGCACTGAGCTGAAATGCGATATAGCGTTTTGAGAGCACCAACCTAAAGTTTGAGAGCAGTGGCCAGCTTTTGTACAGTGTACAGGTGTTCCTATTAAAGTGAACAGTAGGGATATAGTTTGATGATGATTTGATCCTTTATAACCATTTTTATAATGGAAAATTTTCACATCTTTGCTTATTTAAGATTATGTGATATCTTGAAGCATTTCCGATATCAAAGTGATAATTGGGGACCCACCAACTATTAACTGGTATACCAGTTTTTCTGGTACTTCAGTGTATACTTCCTGTATTGGTCATATTGTTTGGTTGCTTTTAGAAAGGATGCAGCAGTCTGTGACCCAGACACACCCATTTTTGCCAGTAGTGTATCGATATTGCATATATTTCTTTGACTTCATGTGACTGGATGGTTCTCAATGAATCATAAGACAGGTTGTTAGTTAACCAGTACAGAGGAGATGACCCAACAAGTTTCAGGTTGGCACAGCATTTCTTCTAAATGAAAGGAAATTCAGTTGTATTCAGCTTTTTTTTTTTAGATTCGGCAGCTGGCAAATGATTAAAATGTCTAAAAAGACACTAAAATGATTTTGTAAAAATTATGGTATTGCTATTAAAAATGGCACTGCACTGGCATTAAGTATTTTCTTTTGGGTTTTCAAAATATACACTCCAAGTGGTAGTTTGATTAACTGATTTACATTTAATTCAGTTCTTTTAATGTTATTCTTTTCTAATGTTCTCGCATTTCACTGATTGATGGGACCAAATTACACGCTTTAACATTTGAATTTTATATTTTTTCATGTCACCAGTCAAATGGCTGTCTATCATTCAGCCTTGCGTTACTAACTGTGTTATTTTCAGTGTGTTTGCCCCCCCCCCAAAAAAAAATTGTTTGCACCAACCGCCACTTGTCGTACATGATTCACAATTAATCATACATCTGACAAGTTTCAGTTTTACTCTTCCAGAGATCCGTTTGAACCTGTTTCAAGCTCATATGTCGAGAACAATTAGCTCACACAAACACCTCATTTTATTATTATTATTGTTTCCTCCTACTCCTTTGTACATGATGTCATTTCCACAGTTATTTATTCTCAATTACATGGAACAATTAATCTTGCACACAATTTCTCAGATTAACACAAATTAACACTCTTGGGATATTGGTAAATTAGGGCCTAATTATGCATTATGAATTCTGAAATAAAACGAACCTTCTGAGAACAATAGCAGTTCTGTCTATACATTTGTCTACATTTTAAGTAGTATTCTCACCTACCATGGATAATCCCACATGCCAACTCTGTCAGAATCCTTTTGTTCTCTGTGACTTTGAGGTTTGGTTGAAGATCATTCCAGCTCCTGTAGGAGGCTCTCTGGAGTGCTGAAGGGGCACAGATGGGTAATGGGTAGTGTTAAGGTGCCCTAGCTGTGCTCACAGTCCCTGAACAGAATATATATTTAAAATACACAGATTTTGAAAGTGTACTCGCATACCATAAATGTCATAGTGGTTTTATTGAACACACAGAGCAGTTTTATGGCACTGAAACCTTGAAAGGTGTAGCGTGGTTTAAGTTGCCGGTTTCTTGATGGCTTGGCTTAAAACGGTGGGTGAGAAGAAGCTGTCTTTTTTGTGAAAAGTGGGTTTTCACACTAAAGTGTGCATGCTTTAGCAATTTATTTCTCCCCAATGCATAAGTATTTGGGCACTTGTGTTTTTGTTATTTAATCCATTCCAGTGTGGTGAGGGTGAAGGAGATAAAGTTTTTAAGGACAGTGTTATTAATCAACACTCAAGTGGGAGTACAGAGCCATGGCAAAGACCTTAAACATTCCTGTCAGTACAATTGGCTTGATAATATGTAGGTGAAAAGTTGCTGTCACTTTGATAAGCAGGACATGTGGAGTCAGTATTTTATTGTCCCATCCTTCCCATAGCCATAACCATAAAATACATAGCATGGTGATAATAAATAAAAGAAAACAAAAGAAAAGAAAAGAATTAATAATAATAATAATAATAATAATAATAATTATTATTATTATTATTATTATTATTATTATTATTATTATTATTATATACAAATAATGGTCACAAATCATCTGCATGTGAACATTACTGTGTTTCCATGAAACATGTAGATTTAGAATTATTATTGTTTTATTATTATTTTCTTGTATTTTTATGTTTTTAAAAAATATCTTATTTAGCTTTTTCTTTAACTTGGAAGGTAGGAAAAGGCCCAGCTGTACTGGGGCTCATCTGGAATGTATTTGAGTTATAATTATATATTATTAAATATATTTCTTAAATATATTAAATGAAAAGCAGTGATTTGATGGTAATCTGTGACTTGGGGTATGGTCACTGTTATGCCTCTGCCTTTGATAAAGCCAGGACTTTAAAAAAAATGCTGTATGCTGATGGCATTCATGTGCTAAGAGCTTAAGATTTTGCTTGCTCTAGTCTGTGGGCTAGCTACTGTATGGGGATCATGCAGGTGTGTGTATGTTTTTGTGTGTTTATGGTATTAATGGTATTACATTAATGCCCAAAAGTTTATTCTGTACATGAGCTTAGGTTAGTGAGGTTAGTGTTTACCCTAGCTCTTTCTTCTGCTCAGTCTGTGCTTTGCTGTGACGTAGGTTTCAGAGAATAATTACTTTTGCCTGGAGGGTAGGGCATGGGGGCACAGGGAGGTATTGGAAAGGGAGATTGGGGGGTGGAAAGAAAGGAAAGAGATGCTTTGATCCCTTTTGTCTGCCCTTGTCACATGCAAAAGCAATTAAAAAGTGGGTATATGTGAGTGTGACCAGAACAATTCTGACATGGCTTTCATTATGACTGTTTACAGCTGGGGTTGGAGAATCCCCACTGCACTAGGAGCCTGGGTTCCTGTTAACTCCTATTAGCCTTCTGCATCAGAGGGGATTAACGGAACACAAATGGCAACCTCACTCACTGTTCTCTTTCTCTCTCAGACACTTCACTTACAGTACACTGTATATACACACACTCAAAATGATCAGTGTAACCTTGTCTAGATAGGGTCAGACTTTATGCCATTCAAACCTTCAACCAGGCTAATGTTTAACATGAAAATCAGGATGTAACATATTTTAAAAATGCATATACAGTACCTTTCAGACGCTCTACTTAAGCCAGGATGTTTTATAGCATGACGATGATTCCCTTATAAATAACTGACTTTATTTTATATTTGTCACCTAATTTTGTTCATGGCATGAATGAAAACAGCACAATTCTTTTAAAATAGGATTTCTACACAATAGTGCAGGGATATGAAGTTTTTACTAAAGTTTTTGTAGTTCTGTCTTCATAATAATTACTTTTTTCCAAAGGTCCAGATAAGTAACTAACATGATCTAAATAAAAGGTAAAGTTACCTATTAAAGCTTAACCATGAGTTCAAGGCAATAAATAAGATAATTCAAAGTGGTTATGTTTTGTTACACAGTTGCTTTTCACATTAGCACTCAGATGGCACACACGTGCACTAGCAGAGAATAAAGCCATTCTTCTGTATATAATCATCTTTAAACATTATGGTTTTGTTGCTGACCTTTCTACTTTTTCTGCAAGTTATGTTGCTACTTCACTAATCAGACATGAGGCAATGAAAAATCTATGAAAAGCTGAATCAGAAAAAGCTAGACTCTGGTCTGATGAGATGCCTTCAGCTATATAATTTACATAAATACATGTGACTGCATTAACCATAAAAAGATCATCTAAAGCTGCATTGGATCATGTTTAAAAATCTGAAGTAACTGATGTAACTATGGCTTTTTTTCCGGTTTGGTCCACTAAAACACTTTGCTGAGTCCACATTCCAGACATGGCCCACTGATCTGTGACCCCAGCTTCTGATCATATCTCAGGAATTGGACCGGGTCACATCCTGGATTATTACCATATCAGTTTCCCAGGAATCTGGATTGCATTGACACTTAACCACTTTTACTTGGGGCTTTTCTGATCTGAGAACAACTTCCCTTACACCTCCCTCATTATGACCATTATAAAAGGAATGTGACAGCTGATCGTAGTTCAGAGTTGTTGACCACAGAGCAGAGCCGTGATTGGCGCAGCAGTTATTTATGCTGAATGCTAAGAGCAATCTCAGTGTGCCAGTCTAAATGGGTTTGCTGGAGCTGGCTGTTTATTTTCACAGGCTGGATTAGAATATAAATGCAGGCATCAGTAAATGACCTTTAAAGCAAGGAAAAATTCAACACCCTGGGATGTGTGAAGCCACATGGTCTCTGCAGGGCTAGAAGAAAACAGGCGTTGCTTGTGCCACTGATGGAGATCATTAAACAGGTTTTTTCTACAAGTTAAAGACTTGCAGAATAGAAGACAATGACAGATAATGAGGATAACCTCTTACTTGTCCTCGATCCTTGGAAATGTCATCAGTCTGTTAGGTCTGACTTATCCCAGCCTGCACCTTTCACTGCCCCTTTCTTCCGGCCATCATTTCCTCAACAACGTATCTCAGATTGTGAGCCAGAAAATTGGTATTAGGAGCATAGAAGGTGACAAAAAGGCACTTGTGTGGTGATTAGCACCATAGTACTGTTATTTTCAGACCTGTGATTCATGACAGTGGTACACTGATAATTTAATTAGTGATGGTCTCATATCATAATTTGGAATATTAGCGACCTTTTTGACTGAGCACCATTTTGCAGTAAAAGGCTAATATAATACAAGCTAGCAAACAACTATATATAATACTAGCTAGCAAATACCTAGCTAGCATTTACTGAATTAATTAACTTTTATAAAGTGTATGCTGCATAATAAATGTGCTCACTAGAGTTATTGAATGCAACCTGTTCCCTAAAAAAGAGCTGCTGCGTTTTGGAGATCTACTTATAACCATTAGTTGGAGAAAGACTTTAGTAAGACCATAATGGCACTGACTACAACTTTTTCCCTTTTGTTGATGAACATTGCTGTGGGTTTTCTTCAACTAAATTGATGATTAATGAATGATTCATCATTCATTCATTATTCTACTGTAAGCACCATATGCTGGTCAGGGAGTTGGTGGATCCAGTCTGTTTTGGGAATGCTGGGGGTGAGCTGGGAATCGCCCTGAATGGTACCATGCAGAGATACATTTACACAGTCGTTCACACCTGGGGCAATTTAGAGTAGCCAATAGACCTCCTGGAATGTTTTTGTGAGATAGGAGGAAAGCAGAGAACCTAGAGGAAACCCTTGGCATACCCCTTTTCCACTGAGGTGGTTTGGAGCCAGTGTCTAATCTCAAACCATTTCTTCACATTTTGACATCCAAAGAAGAAAAAACCAGGTTCCATAGTGGCACCAACACTTTGCTGGTGTAGAACTAAGAACCACTTACATCAGGGGCTGAGGGCCGGATTATCCTGACCATCAAGACCAACTAAAACCTTGTGATTACCACTTTTTAAAAAAAAAATACAGCTAGTGTGGCATGTTGGATGTAAATGTACATTAGAAAAGCCAGAAGCAATGCTAGCGACGAGACGGTATAGTCTGCGATTTTTGCTGATATTGTTGTGCTTGGTGCGAACGTTGCTAGGTAAGCAGAGACATATATAGACGTATACAGTGGTGTAATGACATGGGTCTATGGTGTCTCTCTGTGGTGGCCTGTGGAAAAGCAAACCAGTTCTTAGAATGTTCACAAGTTGAACCAAACCCAAACTGGGTGCCATTTTCTGGGAAGTGTGTGTGTGTCTGTGAGACCTACCCAGCATCCTGAAAGCTTTAGACCACCCGGACATAATGAGCTAGGCAGGATAACAACCTGTAGAACAATGTACATTTGAGGAAGAGCATGAGTGTGTATTATGAGCATGGCTATATTAAAGAGTGTGCATGTTGGAAAGAACGTGTGTTGAAAGAAAGAACACAACCCTGTGTTCTCTGAAAAGTATATAAACTATGTTTAATACTAGGCTCATATCCCAAATCTGCTTGAGGCAGAGTTAAATTTTTTCTTTTTCTTTTTCTTTTTTTTTTAACTTTCCCATCTTGCTTCTAGTGGTAAGTGGCAATCTCATAAACTTTATGATGGTTTGGATAAACTCTGACTGATCAAAGAAAACACAAGAATGTCATAAAAGCCCCAAAGGAATTGCACTCCCAAGGGAGTTGCAAAAACAAATCTGTTTCGAGAGAAATTGAGGGGAAAATGTGTACGGAATCCCCAAGAAAGTGTCTCTTCTAATGGCATTTGTCATCAATGTTTTTGCGTGAAGCCCACATTTCCGAGAACCCTCCATAAACCATTTGGTGTGTGTGTGTGTATGTGTGTGTGTATAAAAGTTTCATTGGTAGCTGAGGCAAACATCACCACTTACCCTCAACTGTTGGATTTAACTGTAAAGAGACATTTGGCTCTTGGTTAGATTGCAACTCTCTCATGTGAAGGTTCACTCAGTTACTGCAGTGACCTGAAATGGCACTCTAATTGGACAGAAGATGGTTTGCCATAACACTCTGTACTGGGCTTGGAAAGGAAAAATATTTCTTAAACACTTGTCGTGGCAGCCTCTTCCATCCTCCCGAAAACCTGATTAAGTTCACCAGTGCTGGTTGCAATTACAGAAGCCTGGACAACAGATCTGTCAGGAGCGGCGCGCCCAGACAAGCCCATCTTTTGTGAACAAACCCATGTGAACAATGGGGTTCTGGGTATCATCCAACCAAGTGTCTGCTTTGTCAGCAGCTGTCCTGTTGTCCTGGTAATGAAATAAGTCACTAGTCTGTAAGTCCATTTGGTGAGACCTCTGTCAGTGAAATGTATGAAGCTGTTCAGTAATGAGCTCTCCGGAAGAAGGACCAATATTTAACCTTGCAGCTGTTTCAGGATTCCCTCAGGCAGGGTACTATTTGCAAAATAGGCACCAGTCGTTTAGATCAAGTTGTCCTAGATTACATATTGGACACATAATCAGCAAGTGTGTGTCTTTTACTGTAATGACTAAACCTCAACACCAGCTGGAACATTCTGGGTCAGGGTTCCCCAATACACGGGGCACAAGGTGGGAATACACCCTTGATGAGATGCCAGTTCTTCATGTGTCAACATAACACATAATCAGACAGTCATTATGACCTGGTGGTCATATAGTTTTTAAAAAGCTTTTTCTCCCTTTCTTTTTCCTTCTGTGTCTCACCATTTTTTATTTGATATCATGTACTTAGTCTTAACCAATCCACATGAAATTTGGTTTGGTTTTATCCCCACACATCTGTTATGGAATATAAGATTTGTTTCCCCTTAGTGTTGCCCTTCATGCTAACGCCCCCTGAATTCAGGTAGACTCAAAACAAGTTTTGGGAAATAGGTCCAAAACCATTTTTGCCTAACATTAAGAACTTTTTGTGGCAACTTGGCCTCTAGGATGCACATTATCCTTGATCATTATTATTCATTCGTCAAGAAGTGAGATCTAGTGAATAATGTTCAAAGCAAAAGTACTGTATAGTGCTGTCTAGTATTTCACTAACCAGTATCTTGTGATGTAAAGGCTCAAACTTCACAAAATTTCACATCACTACCACATTCTTTAGAATTTTGTGAGATTTTATATATACACTGTGACAAACACGTTTCCATATCTGCTTAAGCTACAAATTTGAAATTTGTTTAGCTTATTTCACTTCATTCTTGCGTTTCGTCTCGCTTTACATGCCGGTCATATTTCACACTACTATATAGTATGTCTAGTTCACATTTAGCGTAGCCAATCCATATACAGGTAGGACAAACCTGAAGAATCTGAAAGAATCCCAGATGGACATGGGGAGACCATGTGAAACACACAGACAGTACCTCGAACTCAGGTTTAAACCCAGGACCCTGGATCTGCTCATTGCACTCTGTTAGGTAAATTAGGATTAATCAAGAAGCCCACTTTCTGATTTGCTATTTTTCCCTATCAAACGCAGACGGCATGAACATAATCGGAAGTGTGTTTGCCACTGTGTATATGATGGGGTGTGTTGAACCGGAGCCGTGAAGACAAACTAATTTTCTCCCCCGCTAATGAAGAATGAAATCTTGCAGTGTTTCCTTCATTCTGCAGTGTGACAACATGTCTTCACCTACTGGATGCAGTCGAGGGGAAAAGACTAGAGACCTGTGGAGAAAAGTGAATGGTGACAAATGATATAAACAGAGTATAGATCAAAATGCAGTACACGCACGTGCTGACAAGAGTTCACACACGGACAAGCACGTGGCAGCCTACAGACTTCAAACCGAATATTTCCATCGATTTACCTTCTACAGTGTTGAATTGTTTTTCTTGTGTGTGTGTATATGTGTATATATGTGTGTGTGTGTGTGTTGGACCTAATGGGCTGGGTCTGCTGTATTGTGCAGTGCAGTATGCTTTGTGTCAGGACTGATTAGAGAAAGAGAGGGTGTGCCAGGGCTAGATGAGCATGGCTGTTTTACCAGCTCTGCTAGCCTACATCTCCTGGCTTGCCCACGTCTGTTGTTCTGTGTGGTTAGCTGTGTTATGAAAGGGGATTAAAATCCCATGAATGAATTGCCTTATTTGTTGGGCTTATTTGTTGCTGCATGTTGGATTTCTATCTGATAAGCGATTAAGCAACTACTGACTCATTTCCCCTTCCCATCTTCTGTTACAGCTGAAGTGAGAAATGCTAGCGTGTCCCCCTTCCCATGAATGAAGCGGTTATTGTAGACATGTAAAGGGAAAATTGTTTTCACATTCAATCTCTGTTCCACTGAAGTCTCCCAGAGGTTCTAGCAGGTTTTAATTGTAAAAGATAACTAGAACACTTCCTTTGTGTACTCTCTCTCTCTCTCTCTCTCTCTCTCTCTCTCTCTCTCTCTCTCTCTCTCTGTCT
>JAOVVH010000036.1:16008123-16018983 GCA_028566435.1 Scorpiodoras heckelii
TCTCTCTCTCTCTCTCTATATATATATATATATATATATATATATATATATATCTTTCTTGCTCTCTCTCTCAACATTATGCTTAATAACCCAAGTTGCAACTAGAAGGAAGGTTTTCAAAAATGTGTCAGCAAAAATACTGCGTCTGTTTATTTTTTTATTTATTTTATGAACAGGCATTGGTAAAATTCAAGTGTTGCACTGTTGAAGAATCTGTTTCTGTAGTTTAAGGTAATGTAATAGGTGTAATAGAGTATATTCATCTAAGTGACACTTCAGACTATGTATAAAGAGAACTTGACCTTGAATATATGTCAAAAACTATTTTAGTGCGAGTAGGGAAACATTTTTAAATTGCTAGAAGGATTAGTGCTTGTAATGTCTTATGGTGCAACATTGAGTGATTTTTTTTAGTGGCTCTTGCTGAAGTCAGTCTGGGGTTGGGGGGCTGGTTTCTGTTCAGGCACAAGAAGTCAGAATGCTGCTGCTCTTCATTTATATTTACGTTTACTGCGTTTGGCAGACGCCCTTATACAGAGCGGCTTACATTTATCTCGCTTACACAGCTGAGCAGTTAAAGGTTAAGGGCCTTGCTCAAGGGCCCAGCAGTGACAGCTTAGTTGTGGTAGGATTTGAACTCACAACCTTCTGGACAGAAGTCCAACGTCTTAACCACTGAGGTACACTGTCCCTTCACATGCCTTATCCTCGTCATTTCCTGTATGCAGCCCAGCTCGAGAGAAAGTAAGTGAACAGGAGGGAAGGAAGTGACTGCGGCTGGTGTGAGCATCAGTGATGAGAGTCAGAAAGTCTGTATAAATAGACCTCTTTACATAACCTTTGTGGGTTATGCTGATGAGCTGTTTTGTTTGAACAACTTCCCTCTTTTGTTTGTTATCGGGAATCCAGGGCAAAGGGAAAAAAAAGGCACTTAAAGGAGAACAAGACGACCTATTTAAACCTGCGCACAAGCAGATCAGAAGTTCTGTGTGTAAAGATGTCCTCTTATGTGTGTACTGATGGGAAACGGGCAGCCCGTCTTCAGTGCTGCTGAGGACTGAGGTGTGACACAAAGCGCAATGCTATAAATGTCTCATTTTTGTCCTAAAGTAGAACAAATAGTGCCGTTTGTTCTAAGAGCATATTTGAAGCGAGTGCTCTTTCATGGACAGTGAATTTAAGGACCATCGATGTGTTGAACAAACCACAGTACTTAATCACTTTTTGAAAACTCGTTGACATTATAAGCATACAGAGCAGCGGGCAAACAACGGGCCTCATGTTTGTGTAAGCCAAACCGAACAAAATATTTTCGCTGGATTTACAAGCGCTTCAGAACTGCTGTCATTTTTTGTATTTGTGTGTACTGTTTTGATGAATGCCAACTCCGTAAATTACCAGGCACGTGCACGACACAGCTGATTTGCATTTGGCGATGCCCATAAACCCTTATAAAAGGAAAAAGCCGACACAGCTGACAAAAATAGACTGTCTCAGAAGTAAAAGTGGAAGTTATTCTGATTCACATCTATGGCAGTAATAAAATCTATATAACTTAACAACCTAACAGCAGCTGAAAGCACCTCCAAAATCTGGAGCCAACTAATGGAAAAGGTGAATTCAATGTAATTAAATGAGGAAAAATGAAAATCAAAATAAAAATGGCGAAATAACAGTATTATTTATTCGAAATGATGTGTCTCAGGCAGAAATCCCTCACTTAGAAAAGCAGAATGACATGTCCACAGGAAGTGAATGGGCCACTGGGAGGATATGACACATTACAGAAACAAATCTGATCCGTCCCATAGTGTTGGTTATAATCAAGTGTTAAAAGTAGACCCAACAGCAGCAGAACTGATTTATACATCAGCTGATCAGTCCTTCTTTATATTGCAGCATTCTTAATTAAATGCCTGGTCTTATTTGGCAAAATCTATGGATTTATATTGTCTTGCTTTCTTTATTTTGTTTTCATATTTAATATGCCATTAATATAAAATGACTGGGTTTTATAATCCACAAGCTATCTAACCTTGACAGAGTAATCCGTATATAAGAAGTGCAGTAATACACAGTCAGGAGCATGAGAAGGGTCCGAAGTTTTTGTTGTTGTTGTTGTTGTTTTAAATGAATACCAGACCTTTTTTTTGTAAGTGCACGTAGGAATGATTTACAATGAAATCCATTTGTATCCAGCTTGATAAATGAGGTCCATATACCAGTGTGTCCATACACAATGTATTCAAATCATGTTGATTTGTGGATTCTTCCTCATTGGTACATTTAAATCATCAGAAACCCGACAACTTGCTTGCACCTGTCATTAACAAACATGTAGTTCAGAAACTCATGAAGGTGAAGGGTACGATTGTTATGGTCTTACTGGTTTAATCTGTCACAGTTGACTTTCAGAATAAGTGAAACGTTCCTTAAACCAGATCAGGGGCTGTTAATGTCACAGAAGTACATTAAACCATTGCCACTGCTGTTTCTTTCCATATAGGTACTTTAGCTAATCTTAGCTAAGGTCATGCGCAAACCAAATGCCAATGTTGCTGCAACATAAAATGTCAAATAACTGCTTGTTGTGCGTATTTTGAAGCATGTTTGCATTATGAGCTGGTATTATTGGACTACAGTGAACACATAGTACATGTATATATTGGGTATATGACCTTTATATTAATATAGTATTATCAAAATAGACTGTTGACCGTATTGAAATATTGCTTTCTCGAAAAGCAGATCAAAATGATTGTATGGGAATATTGTATATATCTTAAAATGTGGATTCTAAACTCATGCTGACTGCAATCCCTTTTTCACATTAGTGATCATTTGGTGCATTTCTAAAATAATTTTTTAATATAATTTTTTTTTAAAAAGGACTAATTTAAGCATATTTGTTTATTTGTTTGTTTACTATTTATTTAATATGCAAGATAAAGTAAAAAATAAATTCTTTATCCTATTTTTCCAGTATAAAGTGTAATACGCAAGATTTAAGATGTGTATGAGTGCCAGTGTTTCTCTTTGTTTTCCTTCTCATCAGTGTCTTGGTTGTGATACTGAAGCAGTGATCTTTTCTGACTTGGTCATCATACTGTAACAATGTCTAACTATAACACACCTACACTGAGCTGAGCCTCTCTTCTTTCAGAGTTCTCATACATAGCCCCGGGTCATTTGCCAAACCAGAAGCCACGGTGGCTCAGCGCCACCGAAAATCCTTACGAGGCTTCAAATCAGTGAGCTCCTCGACCACTACAAAGGCAAATCTTTCAGCCCTGCTGCAACTCGTAGGGCTTTGGGAAGAATTCAGCAGAGAGAGACTGGGCTCGAAACAGTCAGAGGCTGAGCTGGAATTTACTGGTAGAAGTACAGACTAATTAGGAATGCATAGGTAGCCTCCAGCTTCTTCTCCACAGCTCTCTCCTGGATTTTGCCTCGTTCTCGATTTCTCTCTCTCTCTCTCTCTCTCTCTCTCTCTCTCTCTCTCTCTCTCTCCCTCTCTCTCTCTGTCTCTGTCTCATTCTCTCTGAGGGCAGCTCATCTGTAATTCATTTGAATCCAGTCTATCATTTCCACCGGGGCTGAGAGAGGAACCAATATGGTGCACAAAAAGAGAAAAAGATCTCACCCTCTATCGTCTTCATATTTTATTGCACTATAAATTTTGTCAAAGGAAGGTTACAGTGATAAATATCCTTTGTTTTCAGTGGAAACATAAAAAGCAGGCATGTAATGTGTAACACATGAGCCACGCCGACTCTGTCTGTGTTCCATTATGAGTAAATCACATTGTTTGAAGATGGAGTCAGTGGGTTGAAGGGAACTAGAGTGTTTCCTCTGGCTAGAGGGAGTTAAGAGAAGTGGACAATCTCTCTCATTCTTCTCACTTGATTTACGATGGGGATCGAGAAGGAAATTTGTCTTCCGTCTAAGTGGTGGGTACGGTAGAAACCGTGGAAATTATTATTCCGGCCGTAGTTTATAATGTCAGAAAGTCGCAGAGACTACTTGAAAACTCGAAGTGACAGGGAGACTGAAGGAATATTTTCTAATTCCTCCCCTTTCCATTACCACTTTTAGCCCGGCACTTCCTCCCACATGCCGTAGTGTGCACATGCAAATGGGAGCTGTCATGTTGGCATTTCTCCTGGCGAAGAACTGAAAATTCTTGACCTTGATTCAAGGATTCAGGCTCAACCTCGAAAAAAAAAAAACTCCCGAATAAACCACTCGCACCACCTGCTCATGTGCTTCTGCATGAGATGGAGGGCCTGTGATGCTGACAGCTTGTCAGGACACTCCATGGTAATGGATTTCAAATGCTTGCTGTTTTTTTCTCTGTGTACCCAGGAGACAGTGCATGTGGTTGTAGAGTGTATAAGCACTAATATGCTTTTTTGTAAAAAAAAAAAAAAAAAAAAAAAAGAAAATAAAAAAATCCAGAGTTCTCATATCATCCGATAAAAATTGTACCCAGGTACTGTTATCTTATTGGGCATATCCAGACTTGTTCTGCTGCTGAGTGTCAGATGAACTTGTCATGTCGTGACGTGTGACTCTGTGTGTGTCAGGGCAGGTGAGTCACCGGGGTGCTGGCTTCATTGACACTATCTTGTGCTGGTGGTGAACTTTAGTTCTATTGATTTATCACTGCAACTCCCATACAGACCTTATGTTCTCTTTGTTCTCTCCTGTGCGGTTCTTCCCGTTTTATATACTAACTTCCTCATATTTTTAATACTTTGTCCTTTGGATTTCCACATTTGCTTCTTTCTGCTTCTGTGCCTGTGTTCATTTTCACCTCGTTCCATTTCCTCAAACTGTATTTGTTATTTTACATCTAATTTCCCTTCTTCCGCTCGATCTCCCTCAATCCCTCATGTCATTTCCCCGCACACTCCTTTGCACTTGCATTTTCAACAACAAGGAGGTTCCTCGTATTCTCTAATTTTGTTCACCTTATCCTTCCTTCTGCCTTCTGTCCTATCTTTGTTTCGTATTTTTCTCAACCTCCCTCGTTAAATCCCTGTTTTTTTCTCTCCCTTCTCTGCAGGATCTTTGGAGAGTTTTCCATAACCTGAGCAGTCCCAGAGACCCACCAGCCACCTCGTGACCCTCGGAGCGTCTTCTCAAACGTCGGCAGCACAGATCAGATTTCCAGCCCAAACTGAGTCGCCTCAAGCCCTGGCTCAAACCCTTGTGTTTTAGGACCCTTACCTTTACCTTTTCTCTTTCCCTTTCCCCTGCCCATACTCCCTCCCTTCCCCAAGCAACCCTTAAGATTTTTTTTTTCTTCTTCTTCCTGTGCCAATTGGAATCTCTCTGAATTGGACCACTGATATTCTTCCTGCTACAAAGACAATTGGCGTTGAAAGGCTAATTGGCCAATTAGCCCGCTCACTGTATGTCATCTTACCAAGTGTAGCACTTTCCCCTTCATGTAGAGAGTTTGTTAGCAATGCTCTTCAGAGTAGCATAATGTTCAGACACACACATTCGATCTTCTTGTCACGTCAGGCTTGGGGCTTTTCCTAAATGCCACATTTTTTCTACTTCTGCATCTTTTCTTCTAACCTTCTATCTGTTTTTGTGACTTTGCCTATCTACTCTGTAGTATAGGACTATATAGAGATATTTTGCACATCTACTGTATATATTATCTGTGCCTCATATTTATTTCTCTGATTCTGTTGTCTGTTGTCTCTTTCTGTTATGTGAACTGTATGTTATGGGCCTGTCCTCTGTTTGGTCCTTGTCCTCCGTGTCTTTCCTGTACTGCAAACCCTTCCACTCCCTTAATCTAACCTACACTGTGACTCTGACCAGCTGTCTTAACGTGGCAGACGCCACCTCATCTACTCTTCTACACTCACACCCCTTCAGACGAAGGCAGCCTCCATGCATTCCAGGATAATAAAAAAAATAGAACATGAAAAAGGAGAAAGGTAAGGCATTGCAAGTCAGGCAAAAGACGATTCCCATTTCTTAATGGACAGCACATGGCGTCCATTCAGTGTCTGATCTGAGAGCAGGGAGAGAACTTGGTGCTGAATCCAGTATGTTGGGGAATATGGCCAGTATGTTTTCTCACAAATGAATCCTTGAAAATAATGGATGATGTCCTTTCCTAAAGACTGCCTTCTCTTCTCTAGCTTGTCATACCCCTGGAGGAAAACCATAAATTTAAGAAAAAAAGAAGAAGAAATCTGGTTATGAAACGGCACTATTAACACATTTCAAAAATGTAACAAAGCAGGAGAAAGGGATGTGTGAAGCCTGTCAAATCGAAGTCAAGAGTTTGTTATTGACTGTCTGCACACGTTCTCTGAGGCATCACTGTGGTGTGATATGGCCGTACACTGTTACCTTTATTACTATGAAGCACACCGAACTGCTCTACTGGACAAGTGGAATGGACATTACTTGGTCATTATTGTGTATCTTAAATCTTCAGAGTCATCAGAAACATCCATATAATACAACTAACCATACTTCTGTAACTGTAGCATGACACACGTGACTAGCCTTCCAGATATTTTAACTAGGAACAGTGCTTTGGAGTCTGTAAAAGATCAGTTCTCGGTTGGTGAAATTAAAGTCGATTTATGATCCTGAGAATGGGAATCTGTAGCAGATTGAATGATATTGATTAGACTGTATGTATTAGCTAAACGCTAGGATAGTGGTGGTGTTGAGAATCACATAGGAAAAGGCATGTTTCAACACCATTTTATGGCTGGATGAAGCCTGGTAGATTTTTGGGGAAGTGGCTTTTGTGATCGTTGAAATGTTGTGTAGTAATAGAATAAAGAGTGAGGCATATACTTAGATTATCTTAGATTGTGTCAGTATCAGAGCCAAGTCTAGCTCACGAAATTTGCATGATTCATGAAGTCTAAGCACAGTATTAAAGGGAAATAGACGGGTAATCTTTATTTACATATCATTTGCCTCTGCTGTGAGACGTGTACTGAAAACTGACACTATAATCTATACAGTATATTTTAACTTGATTGCAGGTGTTTCCTTGGTTTTGAGCTTAAGTTTGAAATTGTTAGGTTTCAGACAGCGCTAGTCAGTCAAAAGACGTCTCATTTACATATAGACAGCAAATGTTTCGTTTCCCTGCAGCATTTTTAGGCGTTTTCTGGTTCAAAAAAATGTTGCTGGTCCTTGATAGCTGAAAGAGCACTTGTGGAAGAAGAACCATTTGAGAAAATGATTTGATGACCTCTGGAAAATTTGACAGCTAATGTTCCATGATATTACAACATGTCAAAATGGGGAAGACGGTGAGCAAAGTTGTTCTGTGCCTAACTTTTGAAATGGATGAGGAATAGCAACCTGAAACTTTAGCAATCTTTCCTGTCAGAGTTGCTGAAGACGGCTGCAGCTGTGGACCGTGTACATGCCGGTTCAGTTTTCAAAAATTCTAACAAAGAGTAAAGATTTTGAATTTACTGATGCAACATACCTCTGAATCCACATGTCTGTGTACCTCAACATTTCTTTTGACTCGAGCTTAAAGCGCATTCACCCTAATGAAATAAGCGTCACATATCTCAGAGTAAGAGAACTGATCCGAGTCAGGTCCATTAATCAACGTGATGGTGTTTATTAGCATTTAAAGAAGCTGAACTCTTATTTTGGTATTGCTAATCACAAAGCGTCTTAGCATAAAAGTGCTAATCTAGGATGATATGCTTTCGGTCTGCTTCTCGTCTTCTAGTGACTTGCTGTTAAAAGCCTCCAGGTAAAAGTTATGATATGAGGAAATGGAGTACTGATGGACACATCTGTAGTAATGCAGTACACACCTGGAAAAGTCTGTGAAACCTGCACACTTCAGTTAGGACTTAATCTAGCACTGAAGTCTGTCCTAAGTGTCAGCTCATTGATCTGCTTTATTAAGGTGCCATCTAAGGAAACATCTTTATCACGGCTGCTGCTGCTTCCAGAGTGAACACAAGTTTATGTCTGATTGAACACTCAGACACAATATACACAGTTACATACATGCTAACATTTGCATTACAAATATTTTATACTTTCTTTTCTGATATGCTTTGTTACACATTGTTGGTTATGCCAGTGTTGCCCAAACCTGTCGTTACCCACCAGACCAGAGGTATTTCAAAAATTTCCAGTTACATGAAGTTTCTTAACTGAACAGTGGCAACAGTTAGCTTTTAATTCTGAACCATTAATGATTTGGCAGTGAATAAGACAAGGTTTATACACTTAATTACCAGAAAAACTGGTATACCAGTTAATACTTAGTAGGTCCCCCACGGGATCTTGGAGAGAACATTACACAGTCCTCACACTGATGTTTGTTGAGGCTTCAGCAATGAATTCCAATGTTACTTGAGGCAGTATTAGATGCCCATCACGTGAAACGATTCTTGCCAGCCGACACTGGTCACGTTCACCCAGAGTCTTTTTATGGCCACACTGCTGTCGTAAGTTCGAGGTTCTGCCGGAATTCTTGTAGTCACGTTACACCCTTGATATGCTCATACGTGAAAATCCAAACTTTGCTTCTACCTCCAAAATGCTATGACCCATCTCACAAACTCCAACTGTTAAACATGTTGAAAATCACAAAATTGTGATAACTTGCCATTTTCACAGCAGAAACGACTCTAAAAGCTTCCATAGATCACTTCCGTAGATCACTGTCACTTTATATATACGCACTGGTGGACATAACCAATGACGTGCATGGGTGGCGTTGCTATGAATTTTGCATTTCAGTTTTTCTGGTATTTCAGAGTATTTTGTCCATTCATCTGTTTTTGACACTGACTTTTTCTAAAAGAAGCCATATACCGGTAGTCAATACACTAATCAGACCTGAGAGGCTAAATGAAATTGAAACATCTATGAAATCAGTGAAAACCCTCCACTTTCTGAGCTGTCTTTAGCCTTGTAGCTAGTCACTGGTCCAATGATCTGTCTTCAGCATGTGATTGGATAAATTACAGCAGAGGATCTACTGTAGAAGTAGATGTTTCATGTTTAAACACCCAGCATTGCTCTACAGCTATTTTTTTTTTTTTTATAAACTGATCGGTTCAACAACTTGATTCAGTCCACTGAAAGACTGCCCGCTAATGGCCCCTGCTCCAGATGGTTGACATTTTTGCTTTCCTAGTTCACAGCACAGTTGAACCAACACTTAGACCTGCATTTGTGCCTTCCTGCTTATGTGTACCTTTTTTTGCATGATCATGTATATGCATGTCATACCAGCACAATCTCAGATAATGAGATTAGCTACTAAATAATCTTGCTTATACACTAGAATCTTGATTAAAAAAACAAGGAAAGAACAATTAGCACTTACCGGTTAGTCTAAAATCTGTAGTGTACAAGAAGGGGATGACATTCTGTCATACTCAAGTAATTGAAAAGAGTCAGTACTCCAAAGACAGTGGATATTTTGTCCCATCAATGGGACATCCGAGTAAAAATGTATACCATCTGGGGCCCCGAGTACTGGTTTGAGAAACACTGGGTTGTGCTAATGCATTCTCTCTCTCTCTCTCTCTCTCTCTCTCTCTCTCTCTCTCTCTCTCTCTCTCTCCACATTTGCATACATGGATGGAACCAGCTGTTTGATTTCTGCCATTTTGTAGCATGCTACGTTATATATTCTTTTCTGCTCTTGTATATGAAACAGGCATGCAGACCAAACCATTACAGCCCTGATTTTTCCTCCATTTCCATATAGTGTGCCTAATGATGGATAAAAAAAATACTCAAAAGTTAATAAATTCATTAACATATTATGAGCATTGGTCTACCTGTGTCTTTTTCAGTATGTGCTTGTGTTTGTCAATGAAATGCACAGAGAGGACTAGAAAATATATTGTAAATTATGGTCTCTTCTCGTAGCTTTTTCTTCTCCTTCTTTTTCTTCTTCTGCTTCTTCTTCCTTCCAGCCACAGTTAAAGGGACAGATTTTTTAAAGCCCTGTGCTGCAGTTTGCAATTAAACACTGACAAGTCTTTACATTGCTGCACCTGACCCCATCGCTCAATTAAACTACAGTCCATATGTCATGTCTTAAATAACGGGGCAACTCTGCTTTGGATTGGGGCAGAGCCGATTTCTGGGCCAGAACCCAAAAGCCTAGACAACAAAAGAATAAAACATGAGGGGTAAAATCAGTGACAAGGTGGTGTGATGCGTTATCACTTAATTAGAGCACTAACCGCACATCACTAGCATAATTATTCCTCTACACCATAACAATTTGCCAATAATATCTTTGCCAATTTTTTTTATTAACCGGAGAACATTTTTTTATCAGAACAACAATTTCTTGTCCTTGTTATCAGTTTATAGCTACATTTAATGTTAATATTAATGTTAATGTCCTATTATCACAGGAATCACACTAACCAGTTAATGAAACAAAAAAATCAGCTTGAATTGAGAAAAAGCTCCATAACCAGACCCAACTAAACATTATAATTATATTAAACAATTATTTCCAAAAGATTCACCCTATCAACAGAGTGTATTAGAAATGTATGTATTAACATATAAAAATAAGCACATAAACCTGTGATTTACCTTTCAAGAGCAGAACTATGGTCAGACCTGCCATTGTAGAAAATTAATCAATACTTTCTAACCAATAAGATTCGAGAATCCAGCAGCGCTGTGGTATAAATAGCAATGTGGGGTTTTTTTTCAGGAATCTTTCAAACGATTGGATTATTATAGATCTAGAAACACATTAATTTGGTCCCATGTTTGGTCAGTCTGCATTAGATGGCTTCATTGCACACTCTTAGTATAATAATTTAATATAATATAATATAATATAATATA
>JAOVVH010000036.1:16057093-16075122 GCA_028566435.1 Scorpiodoras heckelii
ATACCAACTCTACCTCTTCACAACACAACTGATGTCTCAAACACATTAAGAGGGCAAGAAATTCAAGAAATTAACTCATATTAACTCATACAAAACATTCTGGTTTGTTTAACACTTTTTTGTTTACTAAATTCCAGATGTATTTCTTCATAGTTTGGATGTCTTTAGTATTAATCTACAATGCAAAATATTTTTATATAATGAAAAACCACTGAATTAAAGGTGTGTCCAAACTTTCGACTTATACTGTATATGAACGTTTGTAGGTTTAAAAAAATGGATATGAACAAATTCCTTGTAGAGGTTTATTAATATGCTTTTTCCCTTGAAGTCATTTAGAGCTGAATGTAAAGATGATGTAATAAAATTATTGTATTGTATAAACTTTGGCTTTGTGGTTGCCATAGACTTGTATCTATGATGACTGTAGTGATAATAATAAAACATGTCGAATGTAAGAAAGGTGAAATTATTATTTCATTATTTATTTATTTATTTATTTATTCATTCATTCATTCAACTAATAAATATTTGGGAAACAAATTAATTTATCTTTATAATCTATTTAACTATCTAGTCAATCAATCTATTTATCTATCTAGTCAATCAAGACAACAAAAAAAACCCTCATGCTGTACTTTTTTCTCCTAAAATGAAAGATGTTTTTTTTTTTTTTTGGCAGTAACATTAAAGGTGTTTACTAGTAATGCTTATGGGGTCATTCCTCTATTAATATCTCCTAATTTATTTTGAAGAAACATGACATTAGGATGGCTATTTTTCCAGATTGCATTTTTTTCAGGCAGGTGTCTTGAGCGGTCACTGTGAAAAGGGAAGGCAAAAGGAAAGGGTGAGGACATGAGCACACATACAGTATGAAGATTGAATATAGCCTATTGTACGAGGTGGCCTTGTTGAATTCTGATCATTCACACATTATTAGTTCATAACTTAACAACAATCAACAAAACGTCACCTTTCCTGCATTCCCTTTCCTCACAAGTATCTCTTCTTGTTGATGACTATTCTCCCTGGCACAGCTTCAATCAGAGAGCCTACGCACACCTGGAGAGGAGAATACTGACAGTGAGAGGATTGGCAGAGAAGAAGAAAACAGAGAAGCCTCTGCGGTACTGATAAGAGAAAGGCTTCAAATTGGAAAGTGAGGACTGCACATGACGTCAGGGAGGGAACTCTAGTTTGATGCTTCTTTTAAGGTTTTTTTTTATTGTTCTAACTAAGTGACTCAAGGATTTCCAGCCAAATAATTTATCTAAATAACATAAAAGCATGCCTTGATGACCTGCAGAACAAGTCAACCTGCTAGAGTGTTTATTTAGTGGTCCTTACATGTGTGAAAGCTGATGTTACCTCAGAATAGTCTTGTTCCAGATCACCAGTTTACTTTCATTCAGTTTAATCCATGCTAAAACACTATATAGGCATAAAAAGAATTTGTGACATCATAAATTCAAATAGAGCATTCACCGAGAGGTTGTACAAGCTAACCTTTTTAACGTTAACGTTTTAAAAAATGTATTTAATTTGAGGAAATGTGTTTGCTTTTTGGCATAATTAGCAAAGAGGTGTGTGTGTGTGTGTGTGTGTGTGTGTGTGTGTGTGTGTGTGTGTGTGTGTGTGCGTGCGTGAGTGTGCGTGTGCGTGTGTGTGTGTGTGTGTGTGTGTGTGTGTCGGTATTGTTTGATGTGGGATTGTTGTCACCATGTGCACAGATAAGAGAATTCTGCACATACCAGATCGACTCTAGCCAGAGTATAAAAGTCACAACCTTGGCGATGACCAATTATTTTAGCGGGAATCCCATTCACATATGGCACATTATCCATTTTGGTACTTTGTTGACTATGGTGTATTTTGATTATCCAGACCGAAGCCCAAAGTGTTATAGTGTTCTAGTGTCAGCTGATCGGCACGACTAATGGATTCTGTTCATATGGTAAGTGTAATTAAACACTGTATTGTACTGAAGGTATGTGTACGTAGTTCATACATGGATATATTGTTATCGTTAAAAGCTATCAGTTCATGAAAATGAATTTTGTTGCTGTTGTAGATGCTGTTCTCTTCCTTGACATTGACATTCATGATGTCTTTGCTTCCCCTGTTTGCATCTCAGTTTCCTGGCAAAAACATGACAGGTAGCAAATGTTGGCACTGAAATGAGTGTTTATTGTTTATAGTATTGAAACTTCCATTGAACTTTCTATTGTTGTGATTCAGGAGTGAGGTCAATTCAATCAATTTTGGAGAGAAATTCTACTCAAGGTAACTAAACTGATTGAAACTAATCTTGAAAATGTATGAGTGCACTTCATGTTATCGGCTGTGCCGACTGAATCAGAACTGAATATGATGTAATGATAGAATAGCGTTAAACTGGAATTAACTTTAGGCTTAGTGCATGGCAGAAAAGGCAATCTTATCAAGTGAAAATATCTTGAATATAGTCTGATTTATTTAGTACTTTGCATTATACAGTAAGATAAAAAAAAATTCAAGTTTCTACATTTTAACATTTTAAAAAACATTTACAAGTAAGCCAATTTATTTGCCCATAGAATAAGAATAAGAACATTTAAAACATGTAATTAGTAAGAATGTACACTGAAGTACCAGAAAAACTGGTGTACCAGTTAATACTTGGTAGGTCCCCCACGGAATCTTGGAGGGAACGTTGCACAGTCCTCATGCTGATGTTTGTTGAGGCCCCAACATTAAATTCCGATGTTACTTGAGACAGTGTTACACGCCTATCATGTGAAACAATTCTGGTCACGTTCAGAGTCTTTTTACGGCCACGCTGCTGTCACAAGTTCGAGGTTTTGCTGGAATTATTGTAAGCTCCAGTACACCCTTGAAATCCTCATACGTGAAAATCCAACCTTTTGCTTCTACCTCCGAAATCCTATGACCATCTCACGAGCTCCAACTGTTAAACCACGTTGAAAATCGCACAATCGTGATAACTTGCCATTCTCACAGCGGAAACAGCTCTAGAAGCTTCCATAGATGTCTATCACTTTATATACGCAATGGCAGATGCAACCAATGACGTGAATAGGTGGCGTTGCTGTGTATTTTGCATAGCATCCAGTACCAGTTTTTCTGGTACTTCCGTGTATATAATAATCTTATATCTTTTAAGGTAATCCCATAACAGGAAATACAAAATACATTTCATAATATTCAAAATATTTTCACTTGCTAAGGTAACACTTTTGCAGGGAATGTTTTCAGATTATTTACTTTTTACTGGTCAAACATGCACATACGTTTGGTTACAGAAAACCGTCAGGGCAAAACTGTGAATTTAATTATGTTACCAGAAATAAGTTTACGTATATAGACTTATGTAAACCTTGTTTGACTGAGTGTTAAGAGGATGTAAAGAGCAGTTACTCTATGTGCAGTGTATATGGGCTCCACCTTCCTCCAGGAGGCTTTGCGGAGAGCCAGAGAGCTAACAGATGCTGCTTACGCACGGACTAACGAGAGGTCAGTTACTGAAGAGACACTACAGTATAAATGAGCTTGTGTCATATTATCATTTAAGTAGTGAAATATAATACGAATAATTATAATGTTTAAAATGTTGGACTGTGACTGTGATTCGCTCCGTCTGTCCGTCAGAGCGATGAGGTCCGTAAAAGAAGGTTCTTTTCGTCCCAGTGACCTGCTGGCTCAGTTTAAACAGATCGGCACTGGTACCAGAGAGCATATCAGAGCTGCCGAGCTGCTGGACAACACAGTGGAACTCATCAGAGAGATGGTGTACACGCACACTAAGGCTCAGCCGAAACATACTGGTATAGACGTTAACACAAATACACAGAGGTTCAATCTAATCTTCATAATATGTACAAACATCAGTCCAGGTTCATGGCTAGAATAGTTATAATTGTTATAAATAACTGAATCAAAATCAGTCTGGGTAGTTTTTACTTGGGTTCTGTCTCTGTGTGTGTGTGTCTGTGTGTGTGTGTGTGTGTGTGTGTGTGTGTGTGTGTGTGTGTGTTTAGAGCTGTTGAGCAGGGACGATGTGGAGACTTTGTTAGAAGCTACAGGATGTTCGGCAGAGATCAAGAGACCCGTGTGCACAGGCGACTGCCTTTCCGAGCGCTACCGTACCATCACAGGCCACTGCAACAACAGGTACAGACTGAATATTGCAGCACCAAAGACAAATACAGCAATACAGTAATAATAATAATAATAATAATAATAATAATAATAATAATAATAATAATAATAATAATAATAAAAACAGCTATACAGTCAATGGCTCACTCACTTTAATAGGTTGCATTGTGTTAATGATTATAAGCCTGCTTGGCATGCAGTTATCTAATCACCCAATCATGTGTCATACAGATGCAGGTCAAGAGCTTCATTTAATGTTCACATCAAACAGAAAGGGGAAGATCTCAGTGACCTTGACATTTTTTGGCAGGGTTGCTGGTGCCAAGTGGGCTGGTTTGAGTGTTTCAGAATCTCCTGTGATTTTTCTGCCTAACATTGTGTAGGATTCACACAGAGTGGTGTGGGGAAACAAATCACCTAGTGAGTGGCAGGTCTGTTGGTGGAAACACCTTCTCAGTGAAATACATCATGTTCAAGCTGACAGGAAGGCTACAGTCACTCACATAAGCTTCAATCTCATTTTTTATTTTGTTTATTTTTATTTCACTTTTTTTTTAATTATTGTAGTTTTTTATTAAGTTTTCTTTTAACTGAACCACTCGTTACAACGACTGTGAGCAAAAAAAGCATCTCAAGCAATAGAGTGCAACAGTCCTGTCAGCCAAGGACAGGAATGTGAGGCTACAGTGGACACAGACTCACTGAAACCGGGCAATTAACAGATTTACAGATTATTTAAAAAAAATTTTAAAAAAGCATCACCTCACCTGGTCAAGCTGTCCAGTTTCAGTGAGCATGTGCCCACTGAAGCCTCAGATTATAATATAACTGTTCCTTTTAAAGTGGCTAGTGAGTGTGTTTGCAGTTGTAGTTTACACATACAGACAGCTTAACATCAGTTATTTTACTGTTACTAAGGTCATTAGTTATGTGATGGAGCTTTACTTAAGGTTAAAATGCATAGTTCTGGATTTTCTGCAGACAGAATCCATTGCTTGGGGCTGCTAATACTCCGTATGCTCGGTGGCTTCCACCAGCGTATGAAGATTTTCACGGCACACCCAGAGGCTGGAACCCACAACACACCTACAGGAACTTTACATTGCCTCCAGTAAGACTTGTACTACTGATATACAGACTGCACAGTTGTATGTAAACACATAACAGTGTGTCAGACCAATTATTTATAATAATGCACAAACCTTTCCACTGAGTTACAGAATTCAAAGGTCTGAAATCATGTAATGGGAAGACATTCCTTGCATCACTGTATATAGATTAATGACAAAAAAGCACAACTTTTTATGTTTTCTAAGCCTTTAATTATAGGATTGTAATAGGGATTGTTATTCTGAATGAACAATTTGTGATTTAGACCTCCATTTCTCCTGTTTACTTTTGGTAAACACCTTCCTGGGACATGAGGAATGATATTATGTCATATTAAAGCATCTTAATAATTCTAATTATTTATTTAATTATTGAAAACAGCTTTTGAATGCAAAAACGATAACTAGAAATCACTTATTAACATGATTAATTAATAGTCTACAAATTATTTGAATGTTTGCTTGTCATGGTGTCTGTGTAGGTTCGTGTAGTGTCTCAGGAGGTGTTATACACCAAGAATGAGAAGATCTCTTTGGATTTGTCTCTGTCTCACCTGCTGGTCGAGTGGGGGCAGTGGATTGACCACGATCTATCGCTGACCCCTCAGAGCCCCAGCACAGCCTCATTCAGGACCGGCGTAGACTGTACCCGTACCTGCAGCAGAGACACGCCATGCTTCCCCATACAGGTGTGCACACACACAAACACACACACACACACACACACACACACACACACACACACACACACTTCTATAAAACAAAATTTAATTAAACATTTCACAATTTGCTCTATATTTTATATAGGCTACAATTCTTCACTAATGTTACTTGTCCTTGTTGCTCAAAGCAACTGAATAGCAGTCTTGGAGAATCTGTCACAGCTCTTCTGGAGACTTTGACTGTCACACTTACTTATTTTTTTGCAAGCAAAATCCATCAGCCTTCATTATGTTTTTTGTCTGAAAAGTGGTCTGTTATGTAATGTGTTGCTTTCGTTACTGACATACAAACATTTTTGTGTGACATTTCATTTTTTGTTGGAAAAGTAATGTTTGGAAATCTAAAATCTTTTTGTACTGACTCAATAAAAAAAATCAGTAACAAAAGTTTTACCTTAAAACAATAGGGTGCCTAAGACTTTTGCACATTAAGAAAAATCACATCATTGGGCATCTGAGAATCTATATAAGATTTATAAGAATAATTACCATGACTGTTTATTGGTGTCTACTTCTGCTGAAGGAGAATATGTTTGCATACATTTGAAGTGAGGTTATTGTTACTGAAATGTTTCCCAGAATACCGCAGTTTGAGAGAATTGCTGTGTTTCGTCTCTGTAGATCATTATGATTCCTTTATATTGGGCATGTATTGTAGGAGCTTTTGCTCTGATGGTCACCGTGACCCGTCTTTCAGTATTGGCCCAGGATTTAATGACCTAGCACACCTTTAAGCTATTAGACCGGGTGCTTTGGTATCCAGCATAAGAGCATTTGCTCAGTAGTTTTGTTGTGAAACTTTGTGACTGATGTTGACCTTTGCTTTAATTTTATGGTCCTCTGTTTTGAACACAGATTCACATATAGCCAAGGTTTTAGCTTCTCTGCACATATCAGTAAGATGTTGCAGTTAGATACAAGTTGCTTAGAACCAGGTCTATTTTTCTCACACAAGAATATAATCACAACTCTACTTGCTGTAAGAACACCAGAACTGTAGGGTTCCTTCTGTGTAATCATGAACATGAGGGTGGCACGGTGGGTAGCACTTTTGCCTCACAGCAAGAAGGTCCTGGGTTCAATCCCTAGGTGGGGTTGGTCTGGGTCCTTTCTGTGTGGAGTCTTTATGTCCTCCCCATGTGTGTGTGGGTTTACTCCGGGTACTCCGGTTTCCTCCCACAGTCCAGGACTTGCAAGTTAGATGAATTGGACATACAAAATTGCCCCATGACTGTGCTTGAAAGTTGAACTTGTGTACCGATGAAAGACTTCGATGTAACCTTGTGTTTGTCATGTATAACCACCGATGCTGAAATGATAAACTAAGTAACTAACTAATGTTAGCCAGCTAGCTGGTTGCTAACACTATTCATGATTGTCCAATGGCTAAAATGCTGCATGAGTGTTTTAAGTTCATTATAGCAGAACAACGCCACTCAGCGCCACTCAGGCCTGTATCTGTGGAAGTGCTCAAGAATGTAGATTTTTGTGAGCTTTATGTTCTGACACAACAAAGAAAAGACCCTTTTATGGAGGTGTCCATGTTTTTTTCCCATTTTGAATTTCCTGACATTGGAAATGACATTATGACTTGTAAATAACCACTTACTGTGGTACCATGAGTGCAGCATAAGGTGCTGTATTTGGGGATTTTTTTTAATCTGAGGATATTACTGGAGATGATGGCTGGTTTCATTTCTTTAAATGATGTGTGATTGTGACTTGAATGACATTTATTTATTTTGTTGTACTGATCTACTTACTGGTTTAATGCCTGCTTAAATCCTGAATGTGTTTTTTTGTCGACCTCCATCCCCAGCCTCTCCATGGGAATCCACTGCACTCCAGGAGGTTGCTTCCCTGGTGTTTCTTGTTTGGCCAAGTGCTAGAGCTTCTTTAGATGTAGCCAGTGATGTGGATCCCTGGCAGGAAAGCAACTGAGTTATTCAACAGCTGTGATTTATTCATTTATACTTGCAATTTTATACAGCTTGTCCACTAGTACAGTCATTCTTACAAGTGCTCTTGCTTTGTTTTCTGCTTTGTGGCTTTGGCACAGGATAAACCTGTGCTCTGATGAGTCAGATATTATCATAGAGTTGTTGAGTTTGACTTGTAATGATGCATCAGTTTCTTGTAATGAGGAGTAATAACTTGGGTAAGTCTTGGAAAGCTCAAGGTGGTGTTATAATTATTTTATAATTATAATATATATTAGTAATGATTTCTAGGTACCGGTAGTTTTTCCAGATTAGAGCAGTGCTTGTCCAGCTCTTGCTTCTCTCTCCCTCTATTTTACCCCCTCAGCTCCCTATCATGGGCCAAGTTGGCCCAGATGCCGAACCAGGTCTTTGAGCTTGTTTAATGGTTTACTGACCCTATTAGATGGTTTGCCACTGGAAATGAGAGACATGTACTGATTAGTTAAGCAGAGGTTCACTAATGAATCTGCAGATTCAGCCATGATTATAGCCTTTTTGTTAGATTAACTTTTTTTTGCATTGATTTAGAACAGGTTCTTTCTGATTGTTGTCATCATCTTTAAACCTCTGGAAAGTGCTTCACAAGGTCATGTAATGTGTATTATTTACCTCAGTACACAGAACAAGGTTCAGTGGTTCAGAAAATATGACTAAAACAATTCTGTTTTACACAAGAAGTAAATTATTAGAAATACCTAATGCTTTATGTATTTAGTAGGTAATCATGTAAATATGTGGCTAAAACCCAAAGTGTATATTTTCCTTAGAGGGTTAAATTTACTGTTCTTTTTCAAGAGCTACCAAAAGTGATTTTTAGATGAACCAATTCCATACTAACATGGGGGCCTGATATTTGAACTCCATATGCATATACATTTGCAGAATGACTTTGATAGGACCCCTGAAAGAGTGACGTTCAGGTCAGTATAAAAATCATGTATGATATTTTTGGCATGTGTTTTACTTGTCTGCTAGCTTTTTTCCATTACATTGAATTTTTTTCCCAGTATATCAGTTAGTAATTTTTTTGGGAATGAACACAATTGCATTTTCAAAAGCAAAAGAAACCAAAATAAATTAGTACAGTTTATGCAATAGTATAAAAAAAACGGAAAAAGCACTCGTTTTTTTTCTTGGTTTTTTTTTTTTAAATTCAGTCCAGTATTCCCTGAATTTCAGTTTTAGCCAGAACTCATTTCATCCTTTGTGATTTTTAGTTGAACTGATTGCATACTAACATTGGGGGCCTTATTTTTGAACTCTATGTGCATATATTCCTCCTGCTTTCATTTTCACTCTTATGAAGCCCAAGGCATTACATATCAATTTCTTGGTTCACCCTCTTTGTGCTTTTCAGTTAAGATGTATGGTTTGTATGTCCAGGCATGTTAGTTAAGTGCTCTTGTTGGGGTTTGCCAGTTGAGTCCTTCTGCGTTTACACCATTAGAGTTCAGTTTCTGTATGGAACCATTTAATTCCTTCATGGTAGTTTATTAGTAACAATGACAAATGATTGACAAAATCAGTTTACTTTTTACATTTTATTTATGCCAAAGGTAACCGTTTAACTCAAGTCTGAATAAAATTTACTAATTAAAGAAAGAAAACTGCTAGTTGAATTTACTTGCATTTATTTATTTTTAAGTGTAATCCTAAGTGCCATATAAGACTTACTTACAATATGCTTATTTAAATTAACAGGACTTTACCACTATTTTCATTACCACTATTTTCTATTGTATTCTATTTTTCTATCACACTTTCTATAAAGTGATTAACTTTCACTCCAATATTTATGAATTTTTATTGCAAGTTGGACTCTAGGAGCCGTAATACCATAGCTCATTACAATTCATTTGTGGAGTAGAGCCACCTAATGAATACTGTTCAAAGTAAAAGTTTTCGAAATTCACGAAATTTCAAACCCTGTATCACTACCACGTTCTTTAGACGCAGCTACAACATTAGTGCTATCTAATGTAATCTAATAATGAATGGTGTGGCAGTTGGCTAGTTAAGGACATTAATATAGACTACATGTTCCTGGTTCTTAAAATATTGTCAAGAACACCAGCTACCATCAGACAGCTCATGCCTTGTCCGATGTGCATGGTGCAGTAGATGGTGGGACTCCACTCAGGCCTGTAAGTGCATTATAGTTAAACATTTGAAGTCTACATGCCAAAGGAAAACTTTTCTCTTTTTATATAGTGAATAAGCAGTTGTTGAAGGTGCTCATTGTACGAATTAAAGATGAATAGCTCGGACATGAAACCTGCTTGCCCTGGTCCTTGGAGTGATTTCGCCACACCAGTGTCTATTTGTTTGCAATGCAAAGCCAGTTTCTAGGAGTTGTGTGGTCTTTTTCTTTACTTTTTTTTCATTCTTGGGGTCGCCCTGTCCTAATCTGGCACAGGTTTTACACCGGATGCTCTTCCTGACGCAACCCTCCCATTAACCGGGCTTGGGACCGGCAATGTGTGTGAATTGCACCCCTCTGTGGCTGGGTTGAACAGTGGGTTAAGGGCCTTGCTCAATGGCCCAACAGCAGCAGCTCTGACGTCAGATCTCGAACCCCTGACCTTCCGTTCAACAACACGGAGTCCTAACCTATTGGGCTACCACTGCCCTATGTGTGGTTCATTTAAAAGAGGAAATAACTTTCTTGTTGTACAGGGAACACCAAATGTGATCAGATCCTATTCTCTACACTGAGGAACTGCGCAGAAGCTGTGCACCATATTTGGTTATTAGAAGCTTAAATTATTTTTTTTCGCAGCTTTGTTATGGCCAGGTTTTGAATGAAAGTTTGGAAAGTGCTTCCCTGATCTGCTCACGGCTGGCTTTTTGAAATTCATCATTCTGTATCTGTAATTCACTATAAGAATAAGGTACATAAAGTCACTTACAGCTTGTCCTGGAGTGTTGGATTTTTTTATACTTCATATCTCGGAAGCTTTACTAAGCATCACTTGCAGCCTTCCAGTAGCTCCTCTTGCAGCTGCTGTCTCCTGTCTGCCGGTGACTGACAGGCTGTATGTGTGCTTATCATCAGTGTGTTCAGTCACCTAGACAGCGTGTTGATGGTGTCAGCAGCTATAAGATGCTGATCTGGAATCAGTCACAGCTTCGTTCCCTGAATATCAATAGATGACTGAGGGGGAAAAACGGAGGGTTTTGAAACGTCCTGAAGATATTGTTCTGTTAAATTAAGTGCAGCGATACTGAGTCATCTTGATCTTAAATAGTATAATTTTCCACTTGCAGATTGTGCTCTGTACGAGGGGAATGAACAGCAGGAGAATAGGAAACACTTCATCTTAATCAAGCTGGCATTCTCTTCCATAGTAATTTGTGCTTCTGCTTTTCTGCCTCGTAGAGGATTGCTCTTGATTGCTGATGGTAGAATAATAAAGCTTGCATTACAGCGTATATTAGTGTGAGTTAAGCTTTTAAAAAAAGGGGGCGGGGGCTCTAGACCTTCCACCTTTCTGCAAGTCAATTACTGCAATTATGATCACATTCTTGGCTAAAGTGCCTCCAGCGCTTGTCTTTACCTTGTGGCATGTTCCCACTAGCCCAGCTATCACTATTCATTCTGCAGGTATAAACCTATTAGAAATCAAAGGTCTAAGCTGGTCAGAATGTGGCTGACTTTAAAAAAAACAAATGTGTTTGCCGCATAAATTTTTCCTTTCTTTGTTCGAACTGAATGATTGCAAAAGTTGAAAGCCCCAACTTTTGGACTTTATCCTCCAATACACACTATATGGCCAAAGGTTTGTAGACACCTGACCATCACGCCCATATGGGCTTGTTGAACATCCCATCCCAGATTTAGTCTGTCATATGTTATATCGTCCACTCTCCTGGGAAGGCTTTTCCACAAGATTTTGTCACGTGGCTATGGGGATTTATGCCCTTTCAGCTTTAATGAGGTCAGACACTGATGTTGGATGAGGAGGTTTGGTGCGCAGTCAGCGTTCCAGTTCATTCTAAATGTGTGCAGTGTTTTTTTGTTTGTTTTGTGTGGGGTTTTTTTTGCTTTAGACCTCAGTGCTAACATGGTTGTCATGATTGAAAATTGTTGCTTAAGCAGTTCTTGAGATATCTAAATGTGTCAGTTGCAGCACCCTATAGACAAAATTTCACAAAATTTGGTCTGCATCTAAAGAATATTGTGATACGTGATATGGATGGTGAAATTAAGAAAAAAAAAAAGTTTGCGCCTTTACATCACAAGATAATGGCTAGTGAATGACTACATTTTCGCTTTGAACATTATTCAGTAAGTGGTGCTACTCCAGAAATGAATCCTAATTCGCTAGGATAGTGCAGCTCCTAGAGTCCAATATGCCAGAAAAAAAAGTTCTGAATTTTTGGCAAAATGATTTTAGTTTGCCCAAAAATTGCTTTGAGCCTACCACAATTCAGGGGCACTAGCATGAGGAGCAACTCTCACCTAGGGCCACAAACCTTATGATTGGTATCGGACATGTGCAGCTACAAGCACACCAAGTGTCATGTGGATTGGTGAAGTCGAAGTATATGATATCATCAACCAAATATTGGTGGAAAAAAATGACCACCGGCACTTCTGCAGCAGTCATGATAAGTGGGGATTTTTACCCAAAAAGTGATCCAGTGTCAGATGACTTCCACTGCAGGTTTGCTGGGACACCTGAAAGAAGTCAATATAAAGATCATGTATAATAATTTTGTGTTTTATTTGTCTACTAACATTTGTGAAGTAAGGCCCATTCCACTTTTTTCCATCATATATCAATTAGTAATTTTTTGTAATTGCTTTTTAAAAATCACAAGAAACCAAAATAAATTAGTACAGCTTATGCAATAGTACCAAAAATGTAAAAAGAAAATGTTTCTTCTTTTTTTAATTCAGTCCAGTATTCCCTGAATTTCAGTTTTAGCCAGAACTCATTTCATCCTTTGTCAAGGTTGGCTTTTGACATAAAGCAGTTAATCAGCACAAACCGGCGACTATCTTGAAACATGCCAGCATGTCATGTTCCATTGAGTCCACACACCTGAGACAAGGATTGGGTCTCTCTGTGTCGTTCTTCAGAGCAGAAGAGGCACTTAATTATGAGGTGTACTGTGAGCCAAGGGAATGTACTCAATGACCTGCAGACCTTCATTATGGGAGGCACAAGGGACTTTGTGGAGTTCAACACCCTGTCCTCTAATGACCCTGTCAAGCTCAACACCTGTTCTGTCATCGTCTTGCACTAGTTTTCTCTTCAGTATGGAGGCTGCTCCTTGGAATGAGATTATGGAGCAGAAAGGACATTTTGCTCTCTGAGAAAGGCTGAATGTTGGGATTAAATTGTCAGGCACCGGGCTTGAAGGACACCATTCGCTACTGTAATTTAGCACATACGTGAATCTCATGCCTGCTGGCTGTAGGCATATTCAGACTGCTGGCTCTTGAGCAGCTGTCACAGCTTCCTGTTCCAAGCCGAGTGGATGTGGCCTGGGATATGTGTGACTGGACAGTTCCTCGGAGACGCACACAGCACTCTGCAGGGTAATGCGTTTAACCAGTGTATCTTGTCAGCGGAAACATGAGAGTCAGAAGAAATGAAGAAAAGAGAATCTGCTCCTAATATAAATAGGCAGCAGAGCATTAGGTGGACTGAGAAGCAGCTGTCCCAAACTCATTCAAGCAAACAGCCTTATTCAAGGAAAGCGGCTCTCTTTGGTCCTGTTTCCCTCACATGTTCTTTAGATCATGTAGCTTTTTTGACCAGGGCCTCCAGAAGACCCATATGCATGTCATCTGTGCAAATTGCTCTCGCCCTCGCCTCTTTCGGCTCAGAAACCTTGGGAGGTAGCCAGCATCCCGGTTGCCAAATTGCTCCCAATGCGCCGCTCTTGGAAATGTGTCATTAAAGACTTTTTTTGCTGTGAGGTAATGCTCCTTTAGCTCACCTTAACTGCAAAGCTTAGACGACCACCTCTCTGGCTCGTAGGTGAAATTAATCATTGCCAAGATGCTCAAGAAGTGGGAATTAGCCTCACGATTTTTCTGTGTAGCTGTGGGCAAGCGGCTGTGTAATTACACACTGGCTTCATTAGCAGCTCAGACTGGGGGCTTTAATGAAAGGAAACGAAAGGCTCAGGCAGGCGAAGTGGCGCGATTATTGTGGCAGAGCATCGGGTACAGCGAGGGAACGCTACAGCACAATGGCATCCATCATGGCTCTGAAGCAGATTTTCCATGCCAAGCCACTGCCATTATGCCCTCCTACCGGATTGCAGCACAAAAGCTGTCTAGCTGTAGGAAAAAGGGAAAAAAGCCACGGTGAAGGCCTTTCATAGCCCCTGTGCACTTTATTTGTTGCATTGTGCTCTGAAGAGCTCTTGGCAGGCTCTTGCCTCATTGCTGAGATTGTGGGAGGGCTGAAAAATCTAGCCTTGTCTTTTTTTTTTTTTTTTTTTTTCTGGATGCTGTTAATCCAAACCTTCTAAGACTGGCCACCAATAGCACTGTCAACTGATTTGAAAAAGCCGGCCTGTCCATCACTCTGCTGGAAAATCTGTCCACTGTGACAGGAACTGAAAATCGTATCCCAGGCTTGGTGCCACCACTGTATTGTATAGCTGAGGCCAATGCACCAGTGAGGGAGGTATAGAGCGTCCTAATTCTGTTTGACTTCTGAGATGAGTACAGCCTCTTCCACCTTGATTCATTCAGTCTAAAACATGCCTAGCTTAAGTTTGACTTGAATTATTAAATGGCTAGTACTTATTTACACTTCCTGTCTATTTGACTTGGTTTGCGATTAACGTTGTATTATAACTTGTATACTATGAGGCTGTGTGACAATAACGGCAGCATAGGAGCCAGTTAAAAAAAAAAAGGTAAGTTTTCAAACATTAAAGAAATTCTTATTGCTATAACTTTAGAACCAAGTGTGAAAGAAAATGGTTAGTTTTAAGAGATTTCTGACTTTCTTCTTTTTTTTTTTTTATTACTATTTATTTATAATAAATAATATTTATTATTATTCAAGTGAATTCATTGTTACTAAAGTGTTTATTCAACACATTTTTGTTTTGTAATAAGAACTCGCCACATTATAAGCAGAAATACGACATGGGCAATCTGATCTTACCAAGCTTCACCAGCAAAACTCTACATAATTAATAAACCGCTTGCTGCTGCAGGATCGTTAAAAGACAGTCCAGTGACGCTAAATTTGATCTGTTTTATTAAATCGGACATGACATGCACGCCTGTTATGCACATTGCACTGAAGCACTGGGCTGATTAGTTTACCTTTTCAAACAAGCTGGGAGGGGAAGGAGCAGTAGATTGCACACAAACCACAAGCTCGACTGATTTTTGCCGCTTTCCTTGAGGACCCTGCTGCGCCATGCAGCATTCATGACTTGTGTGTAAAAACAAAAACACCACTATAGAACCACCACTCTGGCATTCCTGCACACTTTTCTAGTACATCAGGAGGTGATTATGTTGCTAGGGAAACGCTGTTATGAATTATGGGATTTGACATAGGCACAACATTCTGATCAGGCAGAAATAAAATAGGAATTGTTATAACTTTGTGTTATAATGTAATATGTTTCATTTCATTCGTATTTCTTCATCTTTTTAAATTTCATTACTGGATTTTTCCTGCCATTCGAAAGTAAAATCTTATATAGAGGAAGCTTTACTACATGTGTTAAGATTTGTAGAATATATATATATATATAGATGCATGCAAATTAAATGTAACATTTAGTACAACGTTTCGCACAATGTTCTGCACTAACCCTAAACCTAACCCTATAGTGCTTGAAGTGATCTCATAGACAACAAACCGCATTTCCAGTACAGTTGGGGCACTTTCGTAAATTGCAATAAAAGCAGAAATCTTTATTTAACAGACAAAAAGACAAAGAAAAGATTTTCAGTGTTTTCAATGATGAACTTAATTCTGTTTGTTAAAGATAAACAAATTTAGAAATTTCTGCCTGCAACACGCCCAAAAAAAAGTTGGGACAGAGCCATGTTTACCACTGAGTCACATCATCTTTTCTTTTTAATTATACTTTTTAATGAGGTGGGAATTGAAGATACTAATTGTTGCAGTTTTGTAGATGGTATTTTTGCCCATTCTTGCCGTATACAAGACTTGAACTGATCAACAGTCTGTTGTCACTGTTGTCTGATTCTCCTCTTCATGATGCTCCATATATTTTCAGTAGGAGACAGATCTGGACTGTAGGCAAGCCTGTCAAAAGCCACACTGTTGTAACTCATGCAGAATGAGGCCTGGCGTTGTCCTGCTAAAACAGACATGGAGTTCCTGGGAAAAGATGTTGCCTTGACGGCAGCACATGTCTCTCCAAAATACCAATATAAGCCTCTGCATGAGTGGTACCTTCACATATTTGCAGATCACCCATGCCATGGGCACTATTTCACCCTCATGCCGGTGCTGGTTTTTGCACTTTTCATTGGTAACAGTCTGGATGGGTTTTTATTTTTCATCTTTGGCACACAGAATCCGACATCCGTTTTTCCCCAAAACAAATCTTTTCTTTGTCCTTTATTCTGTTAAATGAAGCTTCAAGTGAATTAACAAATTACAGATTTGAGTTTGTATTGCAATTTTACAAAGTACCTCAATGTTTCTGGAAATGGGGTTTGTATATATAAATTACATTTGAAAACAGTTGTCATGGCAGCAAAAATCCTAAGTTGTATAGCTAAAGTTTAGAAACTGTAAGGGCTGTAACCGTGAAATATTCTCATTCTTGAATATTTTATCAAATATTTGTAATCATTTTGTCAAGGACCATATAGCGCCAGTGCAACATTTATGGAAAATATGTTATGGCCTAATGTACATTATAAACTCTATGCTATTATATTTAGTGATCAGTAAAACAAAATTATATACAAGACACTCTTTCTGCCAGACATTTCTTTTCTGTAATTCAACTTCGTGTAAAATATTACTTGAATGTTTCTGAGTAAAACACAGGAAATGAAAGTGAGCGCTGATGTTGCTGACAGAATGATTGACAGAAATATGCTAGAATTATATGACCTGAGTGCATTTTCTTTCTTTCACTAACTACACCTCTTTTAACTGTTTTCTTTTTAATTAAGTGAATGCTGAAGTCCTTTGGGGAGAAATTAATCTCATTGTTAGTCAGGTCAAGATGTTCTGCACAAAATGCTACAACCTGACACTGATTGGCCATGTTTTTGGCATGTCTCATGAACTAAGAGTATCTTAGTCAGCATTTTCTTTCCAAGCACCTGGCAGTCTTTACTGAGCATTTTGAGAAACAGCTGGCAGGGTGCTTATCAGCTCAGTTTGCTCGCTGCTCTAGTGCGTTTCTTCTCAGTTTTCCTGGCAGGAGGCATAGTGCATTAACTCTAGTGATTGATTTGCTCGCTCAAGGTTACCTGCTTAAAATCTCCCATTTGATAAGAGCCACTTATAGCCTAGCTTTTAAAATCAGACTTTACAGAAGTGACATATAATTTTCTGTAGTCCTTTTAGAATAATTTACACTTGATTGTTGCTGCTTTTCCGCTGCATGCCAGATCAATCCTAATTCACTTGGTTTCATGCCTTTTACTTGTCCCAGTGGTTGCTAAAGGGACTGGTAAACTGCATAACTGCACTCGTGCATCAGTGTGATTTCTGGCTGAGGGCCATATCATTTGTATTAAGGATGTTCGCATGGGTGTCAGGGCTGATACTTGCCTGAAACTGAAGAATGTATTGGCTTCAGCTTAACAACTTTCTGTCAGAGCCTTTGACTTATTTACATTTACATTTATGGCATTTGACAGAAGCCCTTATCTTGCTCAAGGGTGCAACAGTGGCAGCTTGGCTGTGGGGGCATTTGAACTTATGACCTTCTGGTCAGTAGTCCAACATTTTAACCACTGAGCTACACTGCTCCTATTTATTTTATGCCTTGTTCATGTACAGGGGTTGGACAATGAAACTGAAACACCTGTCATTTTAGTGTGGGAGGTTTCATGGCTAAATTGGACCAGC
>JAOVVH010000036.1:16292837-16310706 GCA_028566435.1 Scorpiodoras heckelii
ATATGGTGGAGGTGAAAGAGTTTTAAAAGAGTTTTGTCAAGTTCTCAAGGACAACATTATTAAACAACACTCAAATGGAAAAAGCAACAGAACCATAGCAAAGTCTATAAAAATCCTTGTCAGTACAACTGGTTTGATACAATGCAGGTGAAAAGCTCATGGAACCACAACTAATCACTTGGACAGGTGTGCCATATAGGAGATTTCACAACATACACTTTTTTTAATGATAATGAAGGTCAGAGAGAAGCAAGATGTCACTCAGAAAACAGTTTCAGGATGACCTGAAAGCAGCAGAAACAACAGTTACAAAGAGAACAATAAACACTGAACTCCACTACACCTCACACCCCACCCTCACAATCCACAAAACACCTCTGCTGAAAATGAAGTATAGAGATGTGCATCTAAAATATTTAGACAAATCAGAACTCATTTGGGACAATATACTCTGGTCAGATGATACAAAAATAGAACTCTATAGCAACAATTCAGTGCATCATGTTTGTAGAAAGAAGGGTTACATGTATGATCCCGAGAACACCATACTTACCGTGAAATAAAGAAGTGAGGGCATCATGGATTTGTACTGGGACATTACGCATCATCAAAGGAAACAGGAATGGAGCAATGTACCAGGATATACTGGAGGAGAATTTAATTTCATCAGCCAAGAAACTAGCTCAGAAGAGGTGATGGTCATTTCAGCAAGACAAGAACCCCCAACATACAGCCAAAATAACTCAGGACGGTCTTGCATGGCCAATTTCCTGACTTCAGTCCTACTGAAGATGTTTGGAGGATTTTGAAATTGCGAGTCCATCAAAAGGACACTCATAACCTTAGGGAACTGAAGAAGATTTGCTAAGAGCAATTGATCCACCAAAAAGCTAACTACTTCTTACTGTTGAAATCTTGAAGCTGTAATTGCAAACAATGACTTGTAACAAAGTATATTTCTCATTTGTTGTGTCTGAATATGTTTTTCCATTATTTTGGGTTTTTTTTTATATCATATACATTGTTTATGCTTATGAATGCATACTTTTTGTTCATATTTATAAGAACAAAGTCAAAATGGATATATGCAGTGGAAGTACTGTATATCAAATTTCAAGAACTGAAGAACAAGAAGTGTTGAGACTTACTAACTCAGAACTGGTCTTGTGTGTTTGTTTAATTTACTCAGTGTTGGATTTTTCTAACAATACTTCACTGTAAATATAAACACAGATCAGCCATTACATTAAAACCACATGCCTAATATTGTGTAGGTCCCCTTGTGCCACTAAAACAGCTCTGATCCATTGACACATGGACTCCACAAGATCTCTGAAGATGTGCTGTGGTATCTGCCACAAAGACATTTACAGCAGATCCGTCATGTCTTGTAAGTTGTGAGGTTGGGCCTCCATACTTTGGACTTGTTTGTCCAGCACATTCCACTGATCTGTGAACAGACTGAAATCTTGGAGGCCAAGTCAGCACCTTGAACTCTTTGCCATGCTCCTTAAACCGACAAACAATTATGCAGCTGAATGAGGCCAGTGCCATTAGGGAATACTGTTGCCATGAAGGGGTGTACTTGTTGTGTAACAGTGTTTAGGTTTTTTAGGTGTTTATGTTTAATGCCAGGACTCAAGGTGTCCCAGCAGAACATTACCCAGAGCAACACACTGCCTCCACCAGCTTGACTTCTTCCCATAGTGCATCCTGGTGCCATCTCTTCCCCATGTAAGCGACACACACACCCAGCCATCCACATGATGTCAAAGAAAACATGATTCATCAGATCAGACTACCTCTTCCATTGCTCCATGGTCCAGTTCTGATGGTTTTATGCCCATTGTAGGCACTTTCAGTGGTGTAAAGCAGTCAGCATGGGCATTCTGACTGGTCTGTGGCTATGCAGCCCTGTATGCTCCGACCCAGTCATCTGGTCATCACAATTTGTTCCTTGTCAAAGTCCCTCAGATCCTTACGCTTGCCCATTTTTCTCACTTCCAACACATCAACTTCGAGTACTCACTGTTATCACTTGCTGCCTAATATATCGCACCCCTTGACAGGTGACACTGTAATGAGATAATCAATGTTATTCTCGTCACCTGACAGTGGTTTTAATGTTATGGTTGATTGGTGTACATCCTATGGTTCAAAGTTGCCAAGAAACCTTCCCTCTGACAAAAATCATTCTCAAAGTATTTATTTTTTAACAACAGGATTTTCCTCTGTCTTCCAGATTGGTCTGAACAGCTACCAGCTCAAAATACAGGCTGATCTGGTCAAATTTGCAGACCAGATTTACCTGCTGTTTAGTGCTGGCAGAAATAAATTACTACTAAAAATACTTGATCATTAGTATTTTTAAAGAAAATAAGACCATTCTTGTGGCACGGTGGTGTAATGAAAGCACTGTCGCCTCACAGCAAGACAATCTGGGTTCGATTCCCGGTCCGGGCCATTCTGTGTGGAGTTTGCATGTTCTTCCCGTGCTTGCGTGGGTTTCCTCAGGGTACTCCGGTTTCCTCCCACAGTCCAAAGACATGCATGTTAGGTTGATCAGTCACTCTAAATTGATCATAGGTGTGAATGTGTGTGATTGTGTGTTGGCCATGCGATGGACTGGCGACCTGTCCATGGTGTACCCCGTCTTCGCCCGATGATGCTGGGATTAGTCGTGACCCCGACTAGCAGGATAAAGCGGAAGACAATGAATGAATAAGACCATTCTTTTTTTTCTTTTATTGGGTAATAAGGATCTGAAAAAGTTGGTCTACCAGACTGTCCATGTTTGTTTTTACCTCTTTGTTTTGGCAGCTGGTCAGAACAAGCAGGATTTTTCAGCAGGAAACATGGCAATATTACTGAGCCCACTAAAAAGTTGCACTGCTCTCTCTCTACCGCTTCTTTAGTGTCATCCTTCAAAAACAACCCTGGCATACAGAGTGGCTTTTATATCCAATGTACATTTTGCACCATGCACAAACCAGGTTTGTAGAGAGTGCACCATATTCTGGCAATGGAGTTGAATATGTTTTATTAGGCATTACAAGTCTAAAAGAATCTCTTTGACACCACTGTTGACATTGCATCATCATACTCCTTTGATGAGCACATGCAACGTAAGTCATTTTGCTATAAGGAGGGCTCTGTTGAAGAGCATTAGTCTCTGGGTTTTGGAGTGTTAGCACTTGAGTGATTGATTTCAGTTGATAGATATCTATTACCAGTTTGCCTAGAAATGATTTGAATTGTTTTATGGTATTCTTACTGTATATATGGCCACTTGCTATTAGTAAGCTAGTTAGGCTGTGGTGTGTGGATTGGAATTGACTCTTAGTCAAGGTCTCAAGTACTATTGCTATTGCTACTATTGCTGTGCAATCAGTGCAGGGATATTGAAGCTAGACTACCTAGACTATCTCTATCTGATGGGCAATTCCAAGGCAGTGATTACATAGCTAGTTCCCTTCTTCAACTGCAGAGGATTCAGACACTAGTTGCATGAGCATGAGTTTTGTACCATGATGTGGATGATTCAGTAGTTAGCACCAAGGGAGAATCCATTGCAGTGGTGAGAAAGTGACATGAATGGCAGGAAACCCAACTCTATCTCCAATATAGCATATGTACCAGGATCAGCAGTGAACAGCAAGAGGTGTAACAAGGAAGAACCACTTAAGCCCTGTCCACATGACAAAAGTCTGAATTTTGATGTATTTTGGCCTTTTGTCCACACGACAATGGCATTTTCGTGGCCTGAAAACTCAAACTCAAATGTTTGAAAATGCAATCCTTACACGGCCATGTAGACAGGTGAATATGAACATTTTTAAAAATGATGACACAGTCACACCTTGCACTTAACTATTTACATGTTTGTAGACACCATGCTGGAGAAGAAAGCCTTTGTATGCAATACCGAGGCACAGGTTGAGTCATAAGCTTACTAGGAAATATCACGGGTTTGGGTGGGTCGAGTTAAAAAGTGACAAAGCAGTGTATGCCAGCAACAAGTGCTTCCAGTGAGTGCACTTTCAGCTCAGCTGATTTTGTGCTTGGAACTTGTTGCAATAGATTGAATCCTGATACTGTGGACTTGTTTTACACAGTGCAGCCAGGCACTAGGCTAAAAAAGACAGTACAGACTGTATAGGCTACTTTTTTGCTAAAATTCACTGTTAAGATGTCTTATGTAAGACTTACCTATTTTACTGTTATTCAACAATAAAACACACTGTTTGGAATAATTCATTTGTTTATTTAGTAGCCTAGAGCTAGATCCTATTAGGCTAAGCTACAATAAGATATGCCTTGTAATTAGTGTATTATGCTAACATCCGGGCAAACAGCCCAGATAAAATGTTGCAGCAAAACCTTGACTACAAAGAGTGTCTATCCTTTTTGAAATGCACACTAAATAAAAAACATTATCTCTTGCTCTATGATATGGATGCCATCACTGTGCAAGCTAAAGTTGGCGGTTTGTGGGTCAGGTGGTTGATTAACGGGCATCACTGGTACGCAGATCATAGCGTTCTTCTGTGTTTTTGTATACTTGAGTGGCAAATTTACATTGCCACCTACTGGCCTGGCATACATACTACAGCACTGTCACTCTCTTTTGCAAATCTGTGTGGATGTGTATCTAAAGTTCTAAAACGTTGTCATGTGGATGCAAAACCTCTTGAAAACGCAAAGGGAAAACTTTTTTTTTTGAATGTTCCATTGACGTGTGGGCAGGGCCTAAAGCATATTAGCAGAAACACAGGCCTGTAGGTGGGTTAGACTGTGGGGGTTGTGGAATACTGCGAGTAGATAACTCAGAGCGAGAACCTAATGCACAATTAGGGCTGTTTGTTTGCACAAGGTTACATTGATATACAAGCTTACACAAGTTTTTTCATCAGCACACAAGTTCAACTTTCAAACACAGTCATAGAGCAATTTTGTATGTCTAATTCACCTAACTTGCATGTCTTTGGACTGTGGAAGGAAACCGGAGTACCTGGAGTAAACCCATACAGACATGGGGAGGACATGCAGACTCCACACAGAAAGGACCCAGACCACTCCACCTAGGGATCAAACGCAGAACCTTCTTGCTATGAGGTAGCAGTGTTACCACCGAGCCACCGTGCTGCCACAATTAGGGTCATAATATAAAAAAAAGCCTGGGATTGGCCAGAAAGACCCTCGCTTAAGGAAGTATTGCAGATATAATTATTTATAATTAGCTGTTGAAGTCATCTGTTCCATTATTTATTTTATATTATTGAAATACATTTCTGTACATTGTAGACTGTCATATCAGGCATATCAGGTATTGTATTTTTAATTTCCTGAGCTTATCATGACTTAGTGAATGGTTAACATTTTCCAGCAGCTCTGTTTAATCGTGAATGGTGATGGTGAGACAGACTTTATCTCTGCTGTGTCACAGAGGGATGCACATGGCCATGTGTCAGGTTACAGGGCAAACAGAAATAGAACATGCTAGAGAGCAGGGTGCCACAAGGAGCAAAAGGCATTTCTTATTGATTAGAGAGGACTTGAATTATTCAGAGTTCCAACAGGAGTCCATTTTGCAGTACCCTGTTGAGTGTTGTAGGTATTTAAACCCAGGTAATACACTGGTTATGCCTTGTGAGCTCTGGTTAGGAATATGATTAAGATAATGTGCATCCAATTCACAAGTTATAGGTAATGAATAGACTTTTATATATTGGGATATCTCATAATCACTTGTGGCAGTCTGATAAATTGGGATCACATGGTGGATTTGAGAATGATTTCAATGTAATTCAGTGTAAAATATCAGTTGACGGCATCGTATATCCAGGAAATGCCCCATTGTCAAAGCCTCTGAAGCTGAGTTCTGTCCCTACAGAGAGAAATCAGGGTTTCTATCACAAAGCAAAATGACCAGGGTCAAGTAAATCACATTCTTAGTTTTTGGACATGAGGAGGTAGGTTGCTTGTGGCTGCCATATTGACTCATCTATTGCACAACATGAAAATATCTTGCTTTGTCATTGTAATGGAACAGCTCTATGACACATCAGGCCAAACGAACACTTTGTGCTTGTTGCTTTTAATAGTATCTGGACATCATAAGAAACCTAGGAAGCAGTGTTTGTAAACAAGCCATTTTACTCGACCAGCAGCTGTCTTATCTGTGCTGAATAAAGGTCAGTGGTTGAATCAGTTAGTCTTCAAGTATAGGACATAGTCATCCATTAACAATTTTACTGTATATATTGTATGATTTAAACAGTTCAGCAGATCTGAAAGTGTATTCAACATTATAACCTTTCATCATGAAGAATTTTGTGTTCACGTCCTCTTTTAGGAGTGTTTAACATCAATGAGTTAGTTTCATTGTTGACCAAAATCTTGTGCTTTGTGTACCTTTATGCTAAACAGACACACTATGTTGTCCAAATGTTTTGTGGACAACTGGCCATCACACCCATATGTGGTTCTTCCCCAAGCTGTTGGATGCACACAATTGTATAAAATGTCTCTGTAAGAGGTTCAAGCCTGTTGCAGCATGACAATGCCCCCGTGCACAAAGCGAGCTCCATGAAGACCATGCCAAGGTTGGAGTCTAAGAACTCAAGTGGCCTGTACAGAGCGCTGACCTCAACCCCAATGCACACCTTTTGGGATGAATTGGAAAGCCGACTGTGTGCAATCCCTTCTTGCTTATCATCAGTTCCTGACCCCACTAATGCTCTTGTAGCTGAACGATCACAAATCCCCTCAGCCACGCTCCAAAATCTATTGGAAAGCCTTTCTGGAAGAGTCGAGGTTATGTGAGCTAAAACTAAAAGCACATATGTGTGTGATGGACAGGTGTCTAGAAACATTTGGCCATGTAGTCTATATAAATGGAATGTGAGAATTGCCTGTTTCGAGTAGATCAGGAAGTTAGTAATGGTGGCAGTTAGTAGGTAGCGGTGATAGCTCAGTGGTTAAGATGTTGGACTAATGATCAGAAGGTTACGAGTTCAAATCCCAGCATCACCAAGCTGCCACTGTTGCGTCCTTAAGCAAGGTGCTTAACCCTCAACTGCTCAGTTGTATAAAAAAGATAAATGCAATTCACTCTGGATAAGGGTGTCTGTTAAATGTCATAAATGTAAATGTAGTAATCAAGAACACAGCTCCAGTGGAAGAGGGATTTCTATTCATTGTTCAAAATTTCAGCAGGATTCACGTTTAAGATACGAGTCATACGAAGAAAGAGATTAAGATATTTTTTTGGCATGTTGGTGATAAGAACTGGGGTCACAGCATTCTTCCTTCCCTGTCCGGCTTCTACATTGGCTGCCTTAATCTCTTTCTCACGTTTTGCTCACTTTTCATCAATCTACTGAATTTGTATATTCCAGTGATATGAAACAGTGATATGGCAGACAAGTGGCTGAAAAACAATCAACCTCCTCCACATCCTTAAATGAATAAATAATGTCAATAAATGTGAACTGCAAAAGTAAAAATGTGTGGGCTTGCACATATAAATCACAGTGAAGTAATCAGAGAGTACTGGTTTATACAAAATGTGTTAAAGTTCAAACCCTTATGACAACTATGATACAACGGTCTCTAAGGAACAGAAAAACATTTTGTGTAATTCTTAAAAGCTTACAATCGTCTGCTCCCAACACTGTCATTATGAACAATTATTCCCATTCATCATTTTTCTAAAGTAGCATCTTCATGTAAGCTGAAATATTTCCCTAAGCTGTAAGGAACATTGTCATATCATTTTAATATATATTTTTTTAATATTTTAATATTATGGACCATAACAAGCACACAAACACACAGCAATTAAGGTTGAAATATAGAACCTTTTATTTTCTTTTTGAGTAAATAGTTTTGAAAATCTGAAATAAAGGTTTAAATTAGGTTTACTGAGACATCCTTTGGGTTTCCATTAAATAGTAAATAACACCTTACATGCCCAAATCCAGTGACAATGAAATGCTTCCTTAAAAAGTCTTTTTTATTGCTTTTCATATTTTCCCTTGTTCAAGTATAAAAATTCCCAACAGTGTAAAATAGCCCATCTGATGTATATTAAAAGCAGTAGAAGCACAGATACTGAACCTTGACAAGGACTATACATTCTAGTGTATGAAGCAGCATTTTGCTTAGTTTTTACAAGGAGTTTTTATTTTCTACAGTTCTAGATACGACAAAAAAAAAAAAGAGATCCTGCCTGCAAATAGGCCTGCATTAAATAAACATCTTACAAGAGGCATTAACCTAGCAGATATTTAATGAAATGCTCTAAAATTCAATAAGGCATAGAAAAAAAAATGTACAGTGCACATAGAGATTTGTATCTTAAATAAATCAACATTTTTTGGTTGAGTATGTTAATGATACTATAACTAAATCTAATCAATAACTTATAACATGCCATGAGATGAATACATTATTATTAATACAGTACCGCCACTAAGTCACTGTCCTTAGAGCGCAGCATAACTCTCAAAATAAATAAATAGCAGTTCTCTTTTTTCCTCTTTAAATAGCGTTACAGTTGTAAGGCACTGTGAACTCTCGTACTTGTGTTTGAACCCTCAGTATTAATGCTGCTTTCTAGTACAAAAGATGTGACCTTTGGTTTTCTGAGGGAACAGAGAATGGATTCATCTCTCACTAGGAGAAGAAGCCATGCTGGTGTACAGACATTTCTCTAGACAAACACACACAAAACAAAAAGAACAGATGATTTTCACCAGTAGCATTTGGTTGACTGATGGAAGTTCATTGGTACACTGTTGAAGCCTGTTTGTCTCCTCACTCTACCTGTTCCTTCCAGACAGGAGCTGCTCATGAGCGAGAGATGCGATGGCTGGTGCTGAGGGTGATGTTAGAAGGGGATCAGGGGAGTGCAGCCTGCGTTTAAGCCTCCAGCCCGTTTCTAGGACAGACGTGGAAGTGCTGACAAAGCTGGCGGGGGACATGTTCCCAAGTGGGCCCAGGGATTAAAATGTGACAGCTCAACAAATGAGCACAAGTGATGCGTTCTTTCCAGAGCAATGTCTGTGTGTGTGTGTGTGTGTGTGTGTGTGTGTGTGTGTGTGAGCCTGTCTGTCCCCACACAGCAGCTGTTGCCTGCTCCTCACTTGCAAGTCTCCAGCTCTGACCTTTTGTCAATTTGGACTTATCATACAATGCGAGTGCATGAATAAGTGTATCTGTGCAGTCATGTGTAGACGAGTTTGCACAGAGCTAACATTTTTGCCCCAGTGTTAAGGAAATTGGTGTCTATATGTGTACATGTGTGTGTGTGTGTGTGTAGGCAAATAATACTATGTACTGTCCTTTCTTCATGCTCTGAAATTGTTCGTTGTCCCTTCAGAAGAGAGCGGCAGGAAATCGCCGCAGTTTTTGTTTTCACTTTGCATAGGTCAAGAGGTCAAAATGGGAATCAGAGTTTGGGGGACATTCAGCATCAGGAAGATTAAAAAAAAGGTAATCCTGAATATGCCAGACAAAACTACAATTATATTTTCTTGCACGCCATTTCTCCACAGTTGTGCATTACTCCCTGATTGGAGTTTGTTTGTCTTTACTAATTGGTTGGAAAAATTTCCCTGATAATCAGAAAACAAAACCTTGCAATGCACATTAGATGACAGAACAGAAAAATCCCTCAAAAATGAGAATAAATATGTAAGTTAGAGGGCTTCAGGATGAAAACACTGTGCGGACATCTAACGTCCTGCATGAAGAAAAGTCTTCTAATGTAATGACAGCATCTGGACTTAAGGCTTTTTCTCTACCTCCAAGCCACAGTGATTAGTCATTGCGATCTCCTTTAGCAATAAATACACTACATCAATATTAAGCTTAAAGGTAACAATAACGATATCGATAATGATAAAAAGTTCAATCTCTGTCTTTATGCCTTCTCCGATTTTTTTCACATTTTTTTCTGTTTTTTTTTTTTTTTGGTTTAATCACAGCAAGTTGGAAAGCGATGGAGTTCCCACCTCATTTAAACACCTCCATCAATCATCCTCATCACATTATCCTCCTTCCCGTGAGACACCTCTATACGGCCAATGAGCAGTCGCTGGGCATTGGCTTTTCCTCACATCTCAGTGCAACAAGCTGCTACTGCATGCGCTCAGCCTGCAGCTGCTGGGGCTGGTACTGACCAAATGCTGCGGCTGCGGCGGCTGCGGCTGAGCCTGGAGTGGCAGCGGCCAGTGGCTGCTGCATAGCATAGCCATACCCGGCCGTGGTGACGTAGCCGGCTGTGGCGGGGGAGGCGGCATACGGGTACTGCTCATATGCAGCAGCGGCAGCCGCAGCGGTGGCAGCGCTGGCGTACTGTGCGTATGCAGCTCCAGTGTAGTCGATGTAGGGCGAGGAGGCGGTGGCGGCGGCGGCGGACGCAGCGGACGGCTGCACGTGAGGGATCACCACGCTGGGCTGCATGAATGCCTGTGGGTATACGTAGTGAGCGGGGATCCTGTGACACACAAACACACAACACTGTGTTAGTCACAACAAACTAGAGCTTCAAACCGCACATGGTTTCAACTGCAGAAACACAACCACAGGGCACAACCCACACCGTGGCCAAACACGCCATTTCCACAATCCAAAAAAATTCACACCCCATTTCCCACCAACACCAAGGAAATGCCTTGTAGTGGTTATGAGAGTTATAGGGTTGCCAAAATAGACATTTCACTGAAAAAATACATATGAGACTTGGACCATAAGAACTAAGCAAATGCATTCTTAGTGGTTTTTTTTTTTTAGAATACTTCTTAGTCATATTAAGATTTGACCATTATATTGAAATTTCATTTTGACTGGCAAACAGCAGCTGCAGAAATTAAAGTGAATGCATGCTGCAAGTCACATGGCCTGTTTTGGAGCTCAGCAGAGGGGGAAAGTGGGACCCTGTGGAAGCAGAAAGTTGATGAGGTGAGCATTGTGAATGTGTCACTGCGACTTTGACAGCTGGACAGTTTTCAAAAAGAGACACTGCTGGCCATTTCCCCCTCCGCTTTTAGACAATGAGCTTCGTGCTGGATGGCACAAACAGAGGGAGTTTTGATTAAATAAGCAATCAGGAACAATAAACACATTCTGCCTTTCTTTATGAACCCCCCCCCAATGCATTTTGAAAGGATTTCTCCCCAGATCATCTTTCCTGTTACGTTTTCAGAATGTATTCAGCAAAGAAAAGATGTAATTTATTTATCTCTTAAATGCTTAGCTTGTTTCATGGTCTCATTCGTTTTTTAGGACAGCACAAATAAAACCATAATGTCAACAATTTAATGAGGGTTTGTTTAAGCCTAAAGTGTGACTTAAACTAAGCACATGAGCTTGTTAGAACAACATTCAAGCCCTCCAGGCTACTATCAACAACACAAAGATACAACTGGGGTTATAAATGTGCTATCATGGCAACCCTATTTTCAGCACACCATCATACAATCCAACCCACCAACAAACTGAAAATCACGGCCCCAAACAAAGCAAGTAAAAAAAAAAAAAAACCACAAACGTAATAAAAAATAAAATCATTACTACCATCACAACTTGGTCACACAAAGCACAAAATAAAGAGTAAAAAAAAAAAAAAGCAATCTCTAGCATTTTTCTCACTCAGGTCAAAAGGGCAAAGCAGTTTCTAGAATCTCCTGGCCGGCTTTGCCAGCCTGATGTGATAGCATTGGTTTATGGCATGAATAAATAACAGCACAGCACACACACAATATAAAGGATGAGGGTTACAAAACACAATGCCAGAGACACCTAAGCACATACGTCAATTCTCACACAAAAAACACAGTTTAGAGTAAATCACACCGTTCCAGAACTAAGAATTATTGTACACACACACCCCCACACCACAAATATGAACACACACACACACACACACACACACACAACTACAAAATTATGCCACACATACAGGGGGCCAAAGTAGCAGAGCAGCCTTGCTCTAAATTAAGAGTGGACAGCTGAGAATAGCTGACAGAGCTAGGAATTTTCTCTTCACCATGGATACACGGTGAGTAAACATCAGTTTTAATCATCATTATTTGGTCACTGCATGTTTCAGTTACCTAAAGGAGCACCATTCTTTGAAAAAAACAAAAAACATTTGAGTCACAGACTTAGCTCCTATAACTGGCTCAAACCAATTCCCAGAGATAATACTACTATAAGTAAGCACTAACTATTTATTTCCTTTAATGTAGGTACATAATTTCCTGTAGAATTATATGACGCACATTTCATGATGTCCTGTGGATCAGTTTTTATAGCTTGCTCTCCATTTGAATGACAGGAGAAGCTGGACTGCAGTTATTTTCATCAACAGCAGCTGTCATGGTGCACTAAGAAGCCACGACACAGCAGTCTGAAATCACACCGAGCTCATCTCCTTCTTCCATGTTCCTATTCCCTTCTCTATCAGAGACCGGTTTCAAAGCACTGTGGCACGAGACCCAAATATTGACTCTAAAGTGAACTAATTTTAGAGTCCTAATTTTTTCATGACCAGGTTGACTTTTATTTATAACATCACTTGGTTTTGAGTTACCGAAGTTTGCCATTCAATTCCACTGACCGGTCGAATACCTATAAGAGCTCAATGACTAACATAGTAATTTTGTTAATGTTGAGTCACAGGGACATGAGACTAAGGTAACCCCACCATTGGCTAAGACTATTTTGGCATGAAGGTGCATTTGCCGGAGTGGGCCACAATGAGTAGAAGCTCAGCTCTGGTTCTGTACGAAGGGTTTACTAACTTGTTAATGATTCCCAAACATTTGAGTAAGTATAATTTTGGTAAAACAAAAGGACAAAAATCACAACACTGCATTGTTATCAAAGCCCCAGTTTCCAAAAAACATCACAAAGTTAGGATCATCTTAACTGGTACAGAGAGAGAACTAGCCCTTAATGATGATCTTTGTCTTGTAATGCTTTTGGGAAACTCAGTTCTGAGCACATATGCTAATCTTCTCTTTTATTTATATTTACCTGATCTTACCATTGATAGAACCCAAGGCAAATAAACTGATCACCAGTCCAACTGTTTCTCTTTGGTCTTGTTTAGTGCCTTGCCAACAAACTGGTGGTATGGTGTGCAATGAAAAACCAATTTATCCCACAGCCATCAATGGCTCCCAGAGCCTGCAAAGAGAACAGACCCCAGACCCATGAGATTCAGGAGTCCGTTTCCTCTTCGGGCACTGGTTAAAAATACCTCTGTTACCAAGTGTCATGAAAGACCACAGCATTTTTTTCTCCTTCTGACAGGACTGATGGGGACAGTCATATTAAAGTTCATTTCTAAATAAAGGTTTGAGATCAAATGCCATGGAGAGAGTGTCTATCACAGTTGGCCCCAGACAGCACACCTGTTGGAATCCATTCTAAAAAGTCCGTGTAACACGTGCACTAAGACTATTAATGACTGGCTTACTTCATGATTATCCATTTGAAATCCTAGCTATTCTGGACGTAACCTTAAACGGAGAACCAGCTGCAAACATTCTGAACTTTTGTGAGTACCAATACCAATATCAGAGCTAAAGTAAAGGGCATATAGACATAATATAATATATCATATATTACATAATACATAATATATAATGCATATAGTGCTAGTCTAATTAATATACGGAGCCATATGCTGACTTCAGCCTAGTGAACTGCCATCCCAATGTGGCACTATTGTGTTTGCTTTGGCCCCATACCAGCATGAGCCAACTGCTCTGAGGTCAGAAACATGAGGTTCCCTTTCAGCTGCCCTACACGGCCCTGTTATTATGTGAGAGATTCCTTTTAGGTGACACCGCATTATAGTGGGCCTGTTTTCCAGAGTGGATCTCATCGCTGTACGCGAGGTGCAGGCCAGCTCCCAAAGCCAGACAGAGATAGAGCCAGAGAGAGCAGGCCTCATGCGACTGCACTGTCAGCACTATGGCCTTTGTGTGGCACAATGGAGAAGCTTGTTTTCCTTAACGCCACACGGACCCATGTGATAAAGCCTCGTTTAGAGGCCTGTGCCTTTCAAACATTTGTTTGTGTCACATTGAGGTGCTTGCAACACTGCAAACACATGCAGGCACACACACACACACACACACACACATCTACACTCTTCCACACAGTACTAAATAATACAAAAGCCTTTCTGATTAACTTCCCCAACATATCCGAATTTCGGTTCATGTAAAGGAGAATTGGCTTTCCAAAAAAAGCAAGCGAGTCGCTTTCCTGTGTGTACAACAACATATCAGTGATTGAAATACTGCAGGTCTCCAGGGACTTTGGATCCACTGCATGATGCCTTATAGGGCTAGAAAGAAAGAGAGAGTAAAAGACAGCGAGAGAGAGCGAGAGACAGAAAGCCAGAGACAGAAAGACAAAGTGAAAGCCAGAGAGAAATGGAGTAAGCAGACAGATAAAAGAGTGCATGAGGGAAAAGGAGGACCTACAATCCATCGTGGACATGACAGATGTCAGTGGGAATGAAAAAACAGCAACGTGCAAGCAAGTTGTTTTTTTGGGATGTTTGGTTGAGATTGGGTGGAGGAAGGTTTTTTTTTATAACAGTATCACACACAAAAAAAAGATTGCACTCACTCCAAAAACAAGACACCAGAAAACAAGCTACAGCAAAAAAAAAAAAAAAATGCATCAAAGGAAAGCCCCACTTTGCTGCCGTGGCAAAGTTATCACACCTCCACAATTCTGAAAATCAACACCCCCAAACCAGCCTCCCCCCCCAGTAAATAAAAAAAGCACACAGTTTTAGCTATTAACACCACTTCATGACGGTAAAAAAGGCACACACAGCTCTATGCACTATTAAAAAAATATTTTAAAAGTCCAAACCAAAATTAAATCCAACATACATGCATATGTAATCACCATTTCGAGCTTGTTTGTGTGTGATTGAGTCTACAGGTACGGTAGCTATTGATCTGAGCAATGCCCACAGAGCTATTCCTCAAACCACCAGTTAGCTTAACCCATATCGAGCCTGTCGGACCAGAGAGAGACAACATTGAGTCAAGCTACAGTGTCTATCAATAATTTAAAACAAATAAAAAATAAAAATCTCACACATACATACATACATACACACACACAAACACATACACACACACTCTTAAAAAGGACATACATTCTTAAAGCTATATAAAAAAAACAGACATTGATGATAGACATTGATGATCATTATAATTAATGTTTGACAGTTGTATCTACGTAAATACAGTATAAGCCTGCTGACAGTGTTGGAGAAATGGCTGGAGGTTGGAGATTGGGTCCAGTGTCTAAATTTTATTCTGTCTGATTTGGATATAACATATATAATTAATATATAGCTAACAGTTGTTTGAATCTTTCTCTCTAGCAAATACAGTTGATACAATGGACATGTGTTACTCACCCATAAGGTCTCTGGATGAACGCCGGATGAATCTGGGGTACACCAAACGCGAATCCTGTGTAGAAACACAAACACCGGATATTTCTGATTAAGACATGACTGGTGTGATTGAAACGTCACACAGAATGAGTTGTCTGACGTTGAATTCATTAGGATGCACATGGATGGATACATGATCATGCTTTATTGATGCCCACGGCTACACGCCGGTCACGGCAGGTTCTCTAAAGAGAACATGAAACCCCCACCTGGCTGCATCACCCGAGGCTTGGCTCCCAGGTACGCCAGGTTCACGTTGGCCTTCCTGCCGTCAATGATAGGGTTGGGGTCCTTACACGCTCTGTCTGCTGCTGAGCGGTCTGCCATTGTCACCTGGTTAAAAAAGATAAACAACAACAAAAAAAAAAAAGGCATGACGTGTTGAAGGACGTTGACTTTTACTCTAATGAAAGAAAATACAATAAACACGAACGGTCATCTTTGACACTTCGTTTCCTTCAGTAATGACACGATTCGTTTTCTCTGAGGTACTTTACATGGGAACCGGGCCACAAATTGTTCCAGCTATTTATAGCAACCGACAGTTGATAACAGTTTGACTGGTTAGGTTGCCAGTTATTTATATTTATATATATATTTTAAAAAAATCAAACAAGTGTAAAGCGAATAGTCAACCAAGCCAGTTCCAGGTCAGTGTGTTTTTGTTTCTGTCCATGACACTTTGACACTCGGTGGGATTATCTAATAAGCTTTAACCATCAGGAGTAGGTTATAGTAATCACCAGGGGATGTTTTCAAACATGGACACCCAAACAAAATAATTCACAAACCCCACATGTGGAAAGTTTGTAGCTTTATTTTTTTTTTTTTTTTTACAAATAATTAAAATAACAAGCAGCAGCTTGACAGATACAATCCAGGAGCAAACTTGGGAAAAGGGGGAACTGAGTTGTAGGCTCTGGGTTGGTGTTTTGGCCTCATTAAAACCCCTTACACCAAGACACACAAAAACCCTGAACACCAGTTACACCAGTACTTAATTGTCAGACACAAAATCTGATTAGACTTCTGCTCAGAGGATTTTGTATGTTGCAGTTTTGGACTGCAGTGTGAAGGCTTGAATGTGTTCAACACCATGAAGGAGCCTGAACATTACCGAGAGCATGTCATGAAGATGATGATGAAGATGATGTTAAAAAAAATAATCTGCTGTGTTGCAGGTTCAGAATAATGTCATGCATGGAGGATTAAGACATGAGGAAAGCACTACTTACAAAACCATAACCCCTGGACTTCCCAGTCTGTCTGTCGGTAATCACGACAGCCTCCTCGATTTCTCCAAACACCTCGAAATATTTCCTGAGACTGGAATCCGTGGTGTGATACGGCAGACCTCCGACAAATATCTTGGTGTAGGTGGTGTCCTTTTGGGTGCTATGCATCCTCAGTCCTTAAGAACCGCTCAAGTGCAATGCAATTAGGGAGAAGAAGGAGAAAAATAAGGAGTAGTGCAATGTTTGAGTCGAGAGTGTTACAGGACAGCCTGAAGTTCTACCGCTAGCCGAACTAACTATATATCTTTAAAACACGACGAGTTACGAAGAAACTATAAAACACCAGTTTCAAGCGACAAACTTTGTTACTCGAGGTAGATTTATTGTCACTTGCGAGGCGGATTGTTCGGGAGATCATCAGGTGGCTTCAACTCCGCTTCCGAACTGACGCGCTTTCTAAAAAAAAAAAGTAGCGCCTGGGACCCATTCCTAAATGCGCCCGACTAAACCACGCCCACAACGCGCTGTGGGCGGGGCAGTGGCTTACACCACGCCCACCGCACGCGCCCACAGCGCGAACAGCTGGAGAACGGACAACAGGGCAGTTGTGCTCGCCCCTGTCCATAAACACTTGTTGCTTTGATTAGTGTGTGTGTGTGTGTGTGTGTGTGTGTCTCTCTCTCTCTCTCTCTTTCTCTGTGTGTGTCTCTCTCTCTTTCTGTGTGTGTGTCTATCTCTCTCTCTCTCTTTCTCTCTCTCTCTCTCTCTGTGTGTGTGTGTGTGTCTCTCTCTCTCTTTCTCTCTGTGTGTGCGTGTGTGTGTCTCTCTCTCTTTCTGTGTGTGTGTGTGTCTGTGTCTGTCTCTCTCTCTCTTTCTCTCTCTCTCTCTCTCTGTGTGTGTGTGTGTCTCTCTCTCTTTCTCTCTGTGTGTGCGTGTGTGTGTCTCTCTCTCTTTCTGTGTGTGTGTGTGTGTGTGTGTCTCTCTCTCTCTATCTCTGTGTGTGTGTGTGAGTGTGTGTCTCTCTCTCTATATCTATGTGTGTGTGTGTGTGTCTCTGTCTCTGTGTGTGTGTGTGTGTGTGTGTGTGTGTGTGTGTGTGTGTGTGTGTGTGTGTGTGTGTGTGTGT
>JAOVVH010000036.1:16383946-16396338 GCA_028566435.1 Scorpiodoras heckelii
TATTAGATATATTTTGTCTGGTGAAGCCGCATCTTCTTTTCATTTACATTTGTGCCTGCACGTTGTGAATGACAATAAAATTTTATTGAATTGAATTCAATTAAATAAAACTAAAAAGTGTAGGGTAGAGTGGGGGGATGCCCCCTCCCCCAGGTGAAATTCAACTTTGATGAGAAACAAATGGTAACTCTGTGTAGAATTGTTGAACTTTGAGACAGTGAGATAAAGTATAAACCAAATCTGAAATTTGTCCAGAGTTTATGTTTTTTAAGAAAAAATACATTTGTACAAAGGGGGATATCATTATATAAGGCAACCCAATTATTCAAGGCTACCCAATATGGGATAAAATGCATGGGGTAAACACATAAACAGTGTAAACTAAATAAATCTTTGATCCTTGAATCATTATAATTATTATGAACTACTGCATTATTATAATCATAATCATTATTATGTATTTAATAATAATAATAATAATATAATAATGATAATAATAATAATAATAATAATAATAATAATAATAATAATAATAATAATTATTATTATTATTAGTAGTAGTAGTAGTAGTAGTAGTAGTAGTAGTAGTAGTATTAGTATTATTATATAGGTATTTTTTTTAAACCACCCAGTTAGTCTACATTTAGTGAAAAGCAATGGATCTGATCTTCAGAAAATGTTAACTACAGTAATTATGATATGATATGATGGGGCTTTTAACCCCATGGCAGTGGAGTGTTTTACCCCACAGGCTATGGTTTCAAAAAAAAAAAGAAAAAAAAGAAATTATTCTTAAAATATAATTATCCACTGGCTTATTCAAACTATTCACATATCATAGATAACTATGATGTCCTACAAAAAAACAAGGCTTTTTAACATTGTTTCTCTGACTGCTGACAATTAGTACATTTACCATGAAATTTGTTCTTCTTGAAATACTTTATTTGCCAGTGTAAGCATCTCGGTGGATGAGTGTATTTCACTGTCGCCAGTGTAGTCCACAGCAACCAGAAAACCATAAATTAATTCAATCTAGTGGTTATTTTTGGACAGGTGTGGGGCATTTCATCCCAATGGGGCGTTTTCCCCCCACTCTCCCCTAATAAGCTAAAAATAAGTTTAAAATATATCCAAAGTGATGCTTCTGAATAAACAGACATATCAACATGTACGTGAAGAATAATTTAGCAAATGCTTCTAATTCACAACTTCAGCCTGATTGCTATTTCTCAGATCTTACCAGCTCTCGTCTCAGCCAGGCCAAAGCGCTCTCTATGTCCAGATGCCCAGCAGGATCACAGTTCTCTCTCCCGACCCTGCATGTGTCCTCTGTCAGTGGCTGCTCTCTGAAGATCACCGCTGCTTTGTAGTCTTCAAAGCTAGCATCCTTACATGAGAAATCTCTCAGTCTAGTCAGGACTACTTCCATTCTCTTTGGATTACTTCTTGAAGAAGACTGTTCTTGGGCTTTGTTCTATTGCCTTGTGCACTTTCTCAGCTGGACAGCTTTGTCTTCTGTTTTTGGCTATTTTATGAGCTTTACCACTTACTCTAGCTAACAGAACTGAACTCTTCGTAGTGGTGGGTCTGGACTGGGCTAATATTTTGGACAAGCCCCTTTCCCTTCCTCGTGCACAGCTTATTAGGAGCCAGCAGCAGTGAGTGAGCTGTGTGTGAGCGTGACATAGAAAGAGGGACGTCACCTCTACGGAACTGTGAAAGCCAGTGACGTTCTTGTATACTCTTGTGGCATGTCTTACACACACGCGCGCGGCTGCTGGATGTGGGTATGGTGTTGTCATGGTTATTCAGCAGTGCTTAGGGCAGTTGGCTGGTCTGTGGAATGTCCTTGGCAGAGTCCTAAGACACAGAAAGGAGCTAAGATGCAGCAGACAAAAACTTGAATGAGCCACGAATGAGAATTCACTTCTGATAAAGTTCCAGATTGAAATTTGTATCTAAAGTGAGTGTCATGTTTCTTGGGGGATCAGCGTGAGAATCAGAATTGTTTTGTGGAAACTGCTGATATTCTTCAGTGTTGTAATCTTGCTTTACGTAATCTATAAGTGGTTTGACCGGCTGCATGGTAGCAAGTGCTGTCTGTGTTGCTCATAGCAACTCACACAAATGAGCAACACATTCAAACACAGGAAGAAAATAGCCATGACATGATTAGGGTTATAAATCAAACCCACAGATCAAACCAACAAAGAGCCTGCAACATATCTGACGCCACAGAGCGGCAGCCAGCCTTAAGGAGCGGTGATTTAGGAGTTTCTGCCTCTGAATAGTGGAAAACTGAGACCAGTGGTTCAGTCTAGGTTCAGGTCGATTAGCATTCGAGCGAAGTGCTATAAATTAGAATGCACAGTGTAACCTACACCATGGACACCTGATGATATGTGTTAGTTGAACATCCGATTTCAGATTGGGGGTGCTGGAGCCTACCCCAGTGCTCACTGGGCAGAAAGCAGGGAAATCACAGGGCAGACACAGAGACACACACACACACACACACACACACACACACACACACCTGGGGCAATTTTGTATCTCCAAATTGCCTGAATGTATGTTTTTGGATTGTGGAAGGAAACCAGAGCTCATGGAGGAAACCCACACACACACACACACACACACACACACACACACACACACATTGAGAACTCCACACAGAAGTGAATCAAACACAGGCCCTTCTTGTTGTGAGGTGACAGCACTACCCACTGTGCCATTTACAATAAAATTAAAATTAATTAATTATATTTTTTTTTACATGGCATCATAGATCAGCTGTTTCATTTCTTCTTTAGTGGATTTTATTAGTTTAGATTCTACACAGCGCTGTCATCTAACAGTCTCACATGGTACTGCACACCTATATATATATATGTATACCTATTTCTGACCATTAGAGGCCTCTGGTAGACACTGAAATCCTCCAGATATGAATCATATCTCAGTACAGTTGGCTGCATCTTGACTTCACTTATGAAAAGTGTCATTTTCTTGGTACAACTCAGGCCTTTTAAACTGTTCAAGTGATGCAAGCATAACTGCTCTCTGTGAGGGTCCTTACTGCTTTTTGGCTGAGTTGCAGGTACAATATTACACCTGTAGTCATGAGTCATTTCTACAAATTTAATCCATGTATGGAGTACCATTAAAAAAAAATTTACTGGCCACATAGACGTTAATTCAATTTATTAGACAAATATTAATGATAATGGTATGATGAATGGACCTTGGATGAAATGCAATTTTTTTGGTGTTACACTTTGTCTGATTTTCGTTATTGTTACTTATAATGACAATCCTGAGGCTGTTTTCATGTCAGAGCTGTTTGTTGTGAAATGGAATTGATTTGGCTAATTAGAGCTAAATATTTTCCACCAAAACAAACACAACTTTATGAGGAATGATGATATACTGCATGTACTAATTAAAGTACTTCATATATCATATTAACAGGAAGCAAATCAGAAATATAAGGTAAGAAAAGACAATCACAAGCAGTTAACATCATTTTATGACCATATGAAATGTTACAGATTCACTTCAATTCAATTCAATTATATTTCTAAAGCGCTTTTAACAATGGACATTGTCCCAAAGCAGCTTTACAAAGACAAAAAATCCAGACATCATTTATAGGTTTTATCCCTTACTGTTATCCCAAATGAGCAAGCCGATGGCGATGGTGGCAAGGAAAAACTCCCTCAGAAGTTAAGAGGAAGAAACCTTGAGAGGAACCAGATTCAAAAGGGAACCCATCCTCATTAGCCTGACACGGGATAAAATGATAATAAATAATCCTTTCTTTAACTGAGTGTTATATAGTAAAAGTAAATAAATAAGTAAAAATTGTAACCAGTAAGCTGATAAAAGACTTTACTCTTAAATCTTTACAAAGATTTAAGTCTACACAGTTGAAGTTATAAACTGTTCAGTGATTGAGATGTGACTGATAAAGTCCAAAACTATCCATGGCAAACAGTCCTAGACATCATGGAAGGCTGCCCACATCAGCTGTAAATTAACCGAGTTTCTTTAAGCTGTCCATTCTGGCGATTTCCAGGCCGTCCATGTGGGGCCACCCTCAGCAGGAGTATCTTGTATCTGGTGTCTCATGGTGTCTCGGGTGTAGCACATTTTGCTCGATTATGTGGTGGGGGGTCAAATCTGTCATCGTAGATTTGATTGATTTTGATTTGGCTTATTGATTTGGATAGCCCCCCCCTTTTAAAAAAAAAAAAAATCAATTGCAAACACACAGTCTTAAAATTCTAACAGTATTACATACTGAAGCTTTTCATGACAGCCCCAAAGGAAGTACTTACACTAATATTTTTATTATGCACAATCCTGACAATACTGTGTTTAAAAACAAACAAAACGTTTTTCTTTTGGACACAATAACGGTCAGAGCCAGTAATTTGATCAATGATAAAACAGAAACTTTATAATGACTTTTACTTCCACCTTGTGGTGGTCATGGGAATTTTTTTTTTTCCTGAAAACAAGCTGGCCACAGACCACATTTCCTGTCTTTCAGTCCATCTCAGATGACTTCGTGCCCAGAGAACTCACCAGTGTTTCTGCGCAAAATTAACACATGGTTTCCTCTTTGCAGAATACAGCTTCGGGTTGCATTTCTTGATGCCGCGGTGGACTGTGTTAAGTGACAATGACTTTCCAAAGTACTCCTGAGCCGATGTGACTATATAAATCATGGTAGCATGATAGTTTCTCAAACAATACCGCCTGAAAGCTTGATGATTACACATTCAGCAGCAGTTTCCACCCTTGGCCTTTACACACCGAGATTTCCCCTGACTCCCTGAATCATTTCATGATATTATGAACTGTAGATGGAGAAATACTGAAATTCTTTGCAATCTTGTGCTGAGAAACATTGTATTTGGACTGACTGACAATTCACTCACGATGTTTGGCACAAAGTGGTGAACCTCGACCCATCCTTGCTTGCAAATACTAAACCTTGGTGGATGCTCCTTCTATACTCAGTCTTGATGACCCTCAACTGTTACTTGTCTTATATTGCCTCAGTCCCAATTTTTTTGAGTGTTTTGCTGGCGTCACATTTCTTTTATATTTACAAAATCCAATTAGGTTTGTCAGTGAAAACACTGAAAATCTTTTCTTTGTACTTTCATCAGTGAAATAAAGGTTCAAGTGATTTAACAAATTACAGTTCTTAGTTTTATTGCATTTTTAGAAAGTCTCCCAACTTTTCTCGAAATGGGGTTTGTATTCATCATCTACTGAAGGTAATCAAATCCATACATGAACTTCACAAACCATTTAGTAACAGTGACAACTCTTTATTTGACATCTTGTTTAAAGACTGATTAGATAATCTGGGTAGTGAATCACTGTGGTATCCTTGTACATCTGGACTCCAACATCAGCTAATACAGAGAAGGTGGGTTATAACGGAGCACTCGAAGGGTTTGGGTTCACGCTAACAGACGGCTCAGCTGTGCTCCTCTTCTTGTGCCTGCTCCTCTTCTTCTTCTCCCCATCTGTCCTTTTGGGCTGCTGTGGCATTGGCTTCTTCTTCTTTTTCAAACAGCTGAGGGGGTTCGGGTTGCCTGACTTTCTCTTGCGTTTTTTGCCCCGTCGCTCCACGCCGTCCTTACCGAGGCCCTGCTCAGATTTCAGGCTCTGGAGGCTGTGTTGTTGATGAGGACTCACAAGCTCTCCTAGCTGCACCGCCTCTACATGCTTCACTGAGCATGCTGACGGTTTGTCTAACACCATGGTGTTGAGGATGATGTAGATCAGGGGCACGCCGGGGATCTCCATCAGAGCTGTAGTCAACTCTCTGTCCTGCAAATAATGATCAGTGAGTCAGACATTTAACATTCCATAGAGCATTCACATATAGTATAAGACAAGGCACCAAAGGTAAAAATATTTCTTTTGAATCATTAAATCAAGTATCAATTTTTTTTCCAGATTTGTGGACTTTTCCATGTTTCCACAATGTAATATGAGATGACATCACCAAGTATTAATATAAATATATTCATACAAGGTCTGTCTGTAAAGTAACGAGAGTGAAATTCCCGCACTCTGAACAGCTTACACATGGGGATGTGTTTAAATCTTGGGGAAGAAGAAGAAATCACACGGAGCCAAGTCAGGGCTAAACGGTGGATGTAGAAAGACCGGTAGGTTTTTTTTTTCCCAGCCAAAAATTCTCTCACAGCCAGTGAAGTGTGACTCAGTGCCTTGTCATGAAGGAGGATCCATGAAGAGGCGATCTTACGGCACACACGCAACCCTCTTCCTCAAACAATCCAAAACTCCAATCGACAATGTTCCAGTTATCGTTTGGCCTTCTGGTGCGAACTCTTTATAGACGATCCCTTGAGAAACAAAAAAAGATGAGCAGTACTTGAGTTTGTGAGCTTTCTTTGTGGCAGCTGATGTTCTCGTGTGCCATCCAGCACTTCGACGTTTTTGTCTCAGAATCATACACGAACATCCATGATTCATCGCCTGTGATCACTCTGTTCAGGAAACTGGCATCCGTTCCAGGGTGTAGTTCCTCATGCCTGGGATATTCCTGGGATATGCCCCAGAGCCAGCGTGACCCTGACCAGGATAAAGTGCTTACTGAAGATGAAGGATCGAAAAATCTGTTGTTTTATCTGAAATCCTGTTTTCTACACATACCAGTTTTGTCCACTTATCATTCATTCATTCATCTTCTTAACCGCTTATTCCTGTCTCCAGGATCACAGGAGAGCCGGTGCCTAGCTGGCGGTATAGGGCGCGAGGCAGGATCAACCGTAGGCAGGGTGCCAATCCATCGTAGGGCACACACACACTCATACACACACTCGGGGGACTTTAGAGACACCAGTTAACCTACGGTAATATGCATGTCTTTGGACTGTTGGAGGAAACTGGAGGAAACTGGAGGAAACCCACGCAGACACGGGTAGGACACGCAGACTCCTGCGCTTATCATATCAGTATATAAATAAGAGTGCATTGTTGTGTAAATGTGTGAATTAGACTGATCTGTTGCATTTTAAAGGAAGTTGTAGGATTTCTGCAGGATGTGTTTCATTTCACAGACAGAACATTTTTCAAGGCTTGTAATCAAGACACCAGTGCTAAAGTTTGTCATTTACCTGCGTGGCAACGAAGTAGTGATGTGCATTGGTCTGTCCCAGCATGGAGAGCAGGCACTGAGAGGCAGGAACAGGCTCCTTGTGTTTACACCTCCGTACCTGAAACCTCTGCAGGATGAGTTTAGCTCCATACAGGTCTTTGGAAAGCGTCTCGAGTTCCTTCAGCGCGCATCTGCATAAAGGAGAGAACAAAACTCCTGTGAGGACAACGACAGGCCATGAAACAACACCTCTGCTCCTGGCCACTCACCTGGTGGTGCACAGCTGAACCTCTCCCAGGAAATATTTCGGCAACTGCTCTTTGATCTGAATCTTATTCTTCAGCGCAGCCTGACAGAAAGTCCCGTCGATCAGGATCTGAAACGGCTCCCGAAAGCCAAAATTGTACTTATAAAAACTGATCGTCTTCTTCGCATGCTTCTGCCGTTTGATCTTCATCCTCACTACTCTACTATAACCGAACTAACTTACTGCTCAAACCGGAAACCTCATCTCATCAATCTGTTATTCTCACACTCTTAGAAAGACGTGAAAGCGACCCACTGAGTCCTCAAACCTGCTTTAAATATGTAGCCAAACATTAATCAAAGAATTAGGAAAAAACACAGTAAGCTAGAAAAACCAACTTGAGTGCGTTTAAAATACAAGACGCATGGCAGCCGCGGAGTTACACACAAACCGTTCCGTACTGAAACACGACACCCAAAATAATCGCTGTCACACTAACCCTGTCCACATAGCGAGTATATAACTTCTTTGATTAAACATTTAATCTTACAAATAACAAACTATATATTTAAAAAATATATATCCGGAAGTCCAGAGTCTTATTCACGGCACCCAGGAACCGATCCGATTTGCATGGTTTCCCACGGATTGTAACACACATCCGTAGCTTTACCGGAAGTCACCAGGTCCCGGTCTTCTTCTGCGCGTGTTTGTAACGATGGCAGCTCGTAGAGACGCTTCGCCTGGGACCAGCCTGGAGTCTTCTGTAAAACAGGTCCAGATCGAAGGCCTGGTAAGAGCAAATAATCCAAGACATTTCTCTTCTAACTTCCGGGGCGGATGTGGACCCGATGAACGCGTAACACTTACCATCGGTCTGACATCATGCTTACTAACACGATAGGAAATGAACCTAGTTCCCCTCTGACTTGTGCTCCTCAGGCAGAGAGACAGTTGTAGCTTGCACTTAATAGGGCTTTAACTATTAACTGTTTTAATAAGGGCTTTCAAAAAAATAATGAGTTTAGTGTTTAGATCCCGAGATTCCTCGAGAATAATGTGCATTTCAGCTTTTCATTCACTTCGTCCCAGATGTTCTTCTGCACCCTTGGACACAAATGCAACACATAATAATGTATGGTACAGCCTGTTTAGTGCACTATGACTGTGTTCTTTAAGGGAACATCTGTAATACATCTGTACTAATGTGTGTGTGTGTGTGGGGGGGAACCTTCATACAGCCACAGTTAGACATTTTCTCCTCTAAACATCTGGGAAATAAAGAGAAGGAAGAAGAAATAAAGAAGTCTTTAGAGCCTTGAAACAAAGTAAATGAATGTTAATTAAAAAAAACCCAATATATAAGGATTTCTAGGTGTCCACTTAAATATCAGTAAATGTGTCATATTGGCCTTTTCAAGTCATACTGGATTTGTATGTGAACTGGATCATGGAGGTTTTGCACAAATGTGGAGTCTGTGCCTGAGCTTGAATGCACATTAGAGCCAAAAATAGGGACGTACTGTATAATAAGAAGCTCTGAAATTCACGTCAGTATTTCACGGATTCTACATTTTACTCAAGATAGATAGATAGATAGGTAGGTAGATAGATGGATGGATGGATGGATGGATGGATGGATACTGTATTAATCCCGAAGGAAATTAAGGTCTCGGTAGCAAGTTACATAAATCAAAAGTAACACGTAATAGTACACACTATACAAATTCACAATGTACAATTACGCAACAACATAATGACAACACACTGCAACAGCGGGACCTGAGTGGACACACAGAGCTGTTATGTGGTTAAACGTTAACGGTTTGGTTTACGGTCCGAATAGAGGCTGAAAAAATATACATTGAATTATAAGGTGTAAACTGAAATATAAGGTACAAATATAAGAATGTACAAAACATAAAACATGTACAGATGGATATCTGTAAAGGTGCGACTGTAGATATAAATGTATACTGTAAAATGTATAATATAAACAGGATTTGTAAAAAGGTGCCGTAGATGTAGACTAGACATTTTCGATACATTCAGTCCTCAGTTCCTCCTCGCCTCCACCGTGTAGAGTTAAAGAGCCTGATGGCCCTGGGAACAAAGGATTTCCTGAGTCTGTCCGTGGAGCAGCTCTGTGACGGTAATCTGCCACTGAAAGCACTTCTCTGTTTGTGAACACAGTTGTGTGCAGTGGATGGTCTAGATTGTCCATGACGGAGAGCATTTTGATCAGAGTCCTTTTCTCCGTCACGGTTACTAGTGACTCCAGCTCTATTCCCACCACTCCTCCGGCTCTCCTGACCAGTTTGTCCAAACGGGCTGCATCTCTCTTCTTAATGCTGCCTCCACTGCACACCACAGCATAGAAGAGAGTGCTAGCAGCCACAGATTGATAAAACATCTGCAGAAGTTTGCTACAGATGTTGAAGGACCCCAGCCTTCTCAGGAAGTACATTTGTCTTTGAGTCTTCCTGTAAATAATGTCTGCTTTCACACCAGTCCAACTTATCATCCAGCTACAGACCAATTTACTTGTAGGTCTTGACCAACTCCACATTAGACTCTTCACTAGTGACCGGCTGCAAGGGGAGTCCAGATCTACGGAAATCCACCATCATCTCTTTAGTTTTCGATGTATTTAGCTGCATATGGTTCAATCAGCACCAAGCAACAAAGTCCTCAACAAGTTCCTATACTCCTCCTCCTGTCCATCCTGTACACAACCAATAATCACAGTGTCACCAGAAAACTTTTGCATGTGGCAAGTCTCTGAGTTGTAATTAAAGTCAGATGTGTATAGTGTGAACAGAAAAGAGGAAAACACAGTCCCCTGAGGTTCTCCAGTGTTGTTAACCACAGTCTCTGAAGTACAGTCCCTCAGTCTGACAAACTGTGGTCTGCCAGTTATGTAGTCTGTAATCCATGTTACCGGGTATGGGTCCACTTGCATCCTGGTCAGCTTATCTCCGAGTAGAAGGGGCTGGATGCTGTTGAAGGCACTTGAGAAATCAAAGAACATGATTCTCACAGCACAGCTTCCCTTGTCCTGATGGGAGTCAGTCCTGTGAAGGAGGTAGAGGATGGCATCTTCTACACCCACCTTCTCCTGATAGGCAAACTCCAGGGGGGTCTATAGCAGGCCTGACATGGGGTCTGATGAGATGTAGGAGCAGTCGTTCCGTGGTCTTCATTATGTGAGATGTTAATGCAACAAGCCTTAAGTCGTTCAGCACACCGGGGTGTCCAGTTTTCGCCACAGGAATAAGGCATGATGTGTTCCACAGTGTAGAGACCCTCCCCAGTCGCAGGCTCAGATGGAACATGTGCTGTAAAGGCTCAAGCAGTTCAGCAGCACAGGACTTGAGCATTCTTGCTCAACACACTTTGTCTGGGCCCACAGCTTTCTTTGTGTGAAGTCTTTTTTTGTTCACCTTTATCCTGGTCTGCAGTGATGTGTTAGTGAGACGGACGGGGGTGCTGATGACTTGATCTGAAGTGCTGTGCTAGTGAATAGAAGGTGTAAAGAGTGTATAGGTGTGACTGTAATGTCTGTGCTGGTATCCCGGGGGAGGCAGGCATGGCTTTGAGTTTGAGAAGGTGAGGAGTTAACAGCAGGACAGGGGGCGGTATGGGTGTGATAACCTGGTCGTCAGAGGCAGTAGATTCTGGAACAGTGTAGTCAAAACGCTTGAAGAAAGATGTTGAATTCGTTCACCCTCTCCACATTTCCGTCGACAGTGCCGTTCTTTCTCTGCCTGCAGCCTGTGATGGTCTTGTTATTCTCCTGCACCTTTTGTTCGACCTTCCTGCTGTATGCACTTTTCACTTCTCGTAAACAGACTTTTAGTTCCCTCTGTACATTCTTCATCTCCTCCTGGTACTTGTATTTGAAGGCCTTCTTTTTCTCATTGAGGAGGTCCTTGACATTGCTGGTTATCCAGGGCTGCTTGTTTGCGACGCAGTGAACATTTTAAGTCGATGTAAAAGTCCATCTAATCTGTAACACAGTGTGTGATGCCCTCAGTATCCTCACCATGTGGTTCCTGCAGCGCACTCCCGTCAGTGGATGCAAAACAGTCTGAGTGCCTCTTTTGCTTCTGTAGTCCACTTCCTAAAGGTCCAAGTAGTTGGTGGTTGTCTTTGGACAAGGTGCTTGTAACGAGGCTGCAGATATACCATGTTGTAGTCCGACTTTCCTATTGGGGGCAGTGGTGTGGCAGTGTGTGCATCCTTAATATTTCTGTAGAAGAGGTCGATTGTTCTGTTTTTCCTGGTCGGACAGTCTACATATTGATAGGAAGCAGTGAGCGTAGAGTCCAGTTTAATGTGATCAAAATCACCAGATTTCTTAAAAAGAAAGCGTCCAGGTGCTGTGTTTGAAGCCTCGCAATGGTGTATGACATCACACGCAGTCTCCATGTCTGCCCGTGGCGGAATGTAAACACAGACAGCAATGGCGTGAGAGAACTCCCTGGGAATGTAATAAGGCCGCAGACTCACCTCTTTCACAGTCACATGCCCTGGGGTGCACCATTTAATGTTAACAAAAAGCACAAGTCCCCCGCCTTTACTTTTGCTGCTGAATTTATTATTTCTGTCCACTCTTATGGTGGTGAAGCCAGTTATGTCTTCACTGGCATCGGGAGTGTTGCCCGTAAGCCACGTTTCTGCAAAGCAAAGAAGACTGTATTCACAGTATGTCCTCTGGCTTTTCACCAAAGCTGCTAGCTCGTCCGTCTTGTTAGTCAGCGAGTTCACATTTCTCATCACAACAGAGGGAATAGATGATTTATATTATTGTTTTATGTATGCATGTATATACAGTATATATATATATATATATATATACACACACACACACACACACTGCTCAAAAAAATAAAGGGAACACTTAAACAACACCATATAACTCCAAGTAAATCAAACTTCTGTGAAATCAAACTGTCCACTTAGGAAGCAACACTGATTGACAATCAATTT
>JAOVVH010000036.1:16397028-16410035 GCA_028566435.1 Scorpiodoras heckelii
ATGTTGTAATGTTTTCTGTTTACCGTTACATGTAATGCTGTGGAACACCCATGAATCAAGTTCCTATTAACACTATAAACAGTAATTTCCTCCCTTTTCTCTCTCTCTAATCTTCTCCCATGTTCTCGTATAAATATTTATAGTCATTCAAACTGAACATGTCAGCAAACACAAGAGTTCATTCTTAATGAGTCTTATCATCGTTAACTCCTTACTCCTGGCCTGATTTATGGTTATTTTCGATTGCGTGACAGCACTTGCTGTTAAATGGTTTACACGTTTTCTGTGCAGCTAGGCTCGGCATTTCCCTCGCAGACCTTACAAAACCTTAACGTCCTGATTGCAGGCTTCCCCAGATGGGGTGTAATCAGGCTGAGCGGCCGTGGCTGCCATATGTTAGCCATGCAGCAGGTGAGCGTTAGTGAGGCTCTTGGTGCTGTCAGCTCTGCAGCTGCGTATTCCCGGTGCTGTCACTACTCCACACACGTACACACAATACCCTCAAGCGCCTGCCACTATTAGCCATTAGGTCCTTTTTTATTAAGGAGTGATGGCATCCGTCCATACAGGAAGTGTGAATCCCAATCTCATCATGTATTAATAAAACGGTGAAGACGCTCAAAAACAAGATTTCAAGAAGCCACCAGTTTATTTCGAGTATTATCCAGCATCGGTTTCGGGGTTTGTCAGTTTGCAGACGTGTTAAAGGATTCTGGATGACTTTAAACGGTCTCGGCGTATCAGGCAGGAGGATTGGCCTTAGCTGCATTGTTGTAGGTCACTAGCTTAATCAGAGAGCTGGGCAAATCGTTGCATTTTCCAGCATGTCTGCTGCCTCTTTTCCTGCTCTCTAAAACGTTTGTTACTTTTTGACCTTTTCTGGAACAAGCAGATTGATCCTAAGCCAATTATGTCTAAAACAGAGTGGCAAAAAGGTAGCATTTTTGGATGTGCTTGGGAGGGGTGGTGGTGGTGGTGGTGATGGGGTGGGGGATGCTCACAGTTTCCCTAATTTTCATTGGCGATGGTGTTCTCATTCAGAAAAGCTGAGCTAAATAAACTTCTGCTAGCCGCTTGATGGACTTTATCGTGTGTACCGGCCACGCCCGGTGTCTAGACAGGCTTTTGAGTAGGGTGATTGCTAAAACAGTGACACAGGCCTTAAGAAACAATCAGCAGTAGGTGTGTTTTTGGAGAACTGTACTTTGCTTTCAAACCAGTATCATTAGCAGGCAGCAGCATGATTCTCTTGTTCCTTCTCAATTTGTTTGAATGCTGTTATCTGGCCTAAGGCGCTTGTGCACACAGGAATATGAGGATGCTTTGTTTCTTGCACCTCATTTAAAAGTGGCAGCTATGCCTAGTGCAGTTATAGTGAAACACCAGCAGGGGGCAGACTGGCTCCACTGACTGACTAACCGTGGAGGCGGTTTGCTCGTGCATTCGATCATAAGGCTGTCATTTTAAACACCAGGATTAGATTATTGTCAAATGATTATACACAGCAACACAACAGTTTCCTTCTGCGCAGCAATTTCAAAACGTCAGACAGCACTGCAGATGCATTTCGAACAGGTTAGCTTTTTTTCCCCCCGAGGTTTATAAGAGCATTAAAGGGAAAGGGGTTAAAATGAGGGGCTCGGGGTCGAGCTGGAGTGATTATCCATTCAGCAGGGAGCACGGTTGAGGCTAACAGGTGTAGACCGAGCGCTTTTTAGCTCATTAGAGGGCCAGCTGTTTGTGTTTTTCTGCACTCCTCCACAGAGCATGTTAACTGGACCAGAGCTGCGTGGGTCACACTGATGAGCTGAGAGGACGAGCGTCATCCCTTCTGGGTCAATCACATGCTAAACAGTGCAGATTTCTTTCATTGCCGTGATTAATTTACATGATGATTAACTTGGACACTAATTCATGTCCCATATGATTTTAATATACTTCAGTATGACACAGGTCAAAATTAAAGTCACCCAAACAACATTTATTATAAAATTCTCTGCTAAATTATTATTAAAACAAATGCATGGGTCAGACTTTAATTACTGATATTATATTATAGGCTACAGATATCAGAGCTCTGGGTTTTATTCAGCCTGTATGATCCAGCGTTGACATAATCTTAGTAACTGAACCACCCTTATTTATTTTTGCGTTTCTGTCTCTAACAGGATTTATGAAATGCTCAAGGCACAGACAGGACCGATATTCAATGTAGACTGTGTAATTCACCAATATCCTCATTTATGCTATAAAATATGTCCATGGATTAGATCAGAAAATCAGTCCAATCTGATATTGACTCTGGTATGAGTCCAAGTCAATGACTGTATAAAAGGGTGGATGTCATAACGGGTCAACAAGTGAAGCCAGTGGAGAATCTCTGAGTGGCTGGATGCAGTACAGTTTTTTAAGCCCCGCCCATTCCAGTGTAAATGAATAGAAAATGAGGCGAATTTTCATTTTAAATTAGATCTCAACAAATAATTTTGTAATTTGTTTGAAATATTTACAAACCCCATTTCCAAAAATAGTTGGGACACTTTATGCAGTAAAAACTGAAATCACTTGAATTTTTTAATTCACTTGAAGCTTCATGTAAGATACAAAAGGGCAAAAAAAGATATTTAGTGTTTTCTATGATGAACTTCATTCTGTTTGTTAAATATAAACAAATTTAGAAATTGATGCCTTCAACACACTCAAAAAAAAAAAGTTGGGACAGTTTCAGGTTACATATCTTGATGGACTGGGTTAAGTGACACTGATTTTCCAAAGTACTCCCGAGCCCGTGTGTCCATGACGGTTTTTCAAACAATCCTGCCCGAGGGCTCGATGGTCACGCACGTTCCGCAGCGGTTTCCGGTTTTCCTGATATTATGGACTGTAGACGGTAAAAGACCTAAATTCTTTGCAATCTAGCACTGAGAAACATTGTCTTTGAACTGACTGACAATTTTCTCACCAAGTTTGGCACAATGTGAACCACGACCCATCCCATCTTGGCGGGAACGTTGCACAGTCCTCAAGTTGATGTTTGTTGAGGCCCCAGCAATGAATTCCGATATTACAGTGTTGCATGTGAAACGATTCTTACCAGCTGACGCTGGTCACGTCCTCCCAGAGTCTTTTTTGAAATGCTCATACGTGAAAATCCAAGCTTTGCTTCTACCTCCGAATTGCTATGACCCATCTCACCAGCTCCAACTATTAAACCGTGGTGAAGATCGCAAGATCGTGATAACTTGCCATTCTCACAGCTGAAACAACTCTAGAAGCTTCCACAGATGTCTGTCACTTTATACACGCAATGGCAGATACAACCAATGAAGTGCCTAGGTGACGTTGCTATGTATTTTGCATAGGCTGCAGTACCAGTTTCTTCAGTGTATATCCTGAGTATCAGATCAAGATTTTCATATTGGTTTGTGCTTGAGATTATGCTTGTACAAAAAAAATAACCTTGCACAAATAAATAACTTGCATGCCTTACATGTTTCCTGTCAGCAGGAATTGTGATATTTGAATATGCAAATTGGACGCGCCCCCAAATCTACATATATTGAGCCCAAACGGCTTCACAGAAATAAAATACAAAGGATTATACAAAGGGCAAAGAATAACATACACAAATGTTTTCCCAAGGTGAGTGTAATACGGGCTGCTGCTGATTATAAAAAAAGAAGGCATATATTTAAAAAAAAGAAAGCAGTAAACAAAATGGATGAAAAAAGGATGAAGGACAAAATATCACAAAAAGTTCAAGATAAAATAATCAAATAGGATAAAGTAAATAACAGATAAATCAGAGAAGACATTGGCATGCAGAAAGATAACAGGCTTATATTTTATGAAGCAGTAACACTTTTCTGTCACATTTAATATTTACTCTTATTTTCCCAAGCTCCTTTATTTTTTTTTTAAATGTTTTTGTACATATCAGTGACAGTTTTCAGTTCACACTCCTTCCACTCTTCACATGTAATGAATTTCTATAAAGTGAACGGTGACCTTTCTTCAAGTTGGGAAGCTGAGAATGAGGATGTGCTTGTGCCATGTTCGTTAGCAGCTCTGCTCAGTGTCCTGCGCGAGACAATGAAGGACAGAAGATTTTCGCTTTTGATTGAATCCCTAGAGTAACACCACACAATCCTCTTCTCGCCCAGCTGTTGTACACATGTGCAGGTTCCGGCAGGATGTAAGTATGAGTGGGTGAAAGATGGAGGAAGAGAACAGCAGTGTCTACACGCGTAGCGTGTTGAGAGTGCGGGAGCTGGGCTCGATTTGCTGTAAGCTTCCAGTTATTTCGGAGCAGGAGTAAAAGAGATTGATGGCTATATTGCTGCGTGTGTGCTAAAGGACCAGGCGAGCATATGGATTAAATAAAGCCGGAGCAAGGCGCTGATTGTCCTTGAAAGATGGCCGCGTGCCACGGCATCTCCAGGGTGCAGTCCACTATAGAGATTAAAGACACTTTTAATGCCAAAAATCTGGTAAAAAGTTTGATCTGAAACTGTATGACACACTGTCACCTTTGATTGCTATTTGCGAACATGTAGAGTGCAAATGAAAAGCTGTAAATGTCCAGGAGAGGATGTGCATGCATGTGACATTTGGCAAGCACTGGCAAGGGTTATTGACTTGGAAAGAAGTATCGATCATAGATATGCACTAAGTAGCGTGCAGTCTGTAAACAGGATGGAGAGAGCATGGTTCGCATTCTTAAAGAGAAGAATTTAATGCTTAGAAAACCATGTGGGTTTCCTCAGGGTTCTTTGGTTTCCTCTGACCTCCCAGAAACACTCCAGTAGGTGGGCTGTTTGTGATATCCTTTCCCCTAGTTGTGTGAATGTGTGTGTGTGTGTGTGCATAGAACCATGTGTCTCCTGTCTAGGGTGGTTTCCTGCTACTTAGACCTCAGATCCACTGTGACGCTGCCCAGAGAGATGAATAAATGAATGTCTAGCCGGTCTCTCAGTTTACACAAAGTTGGACTTGTATTGGATGTCTTTGTGGAGCATTGTAATTTCCTTTCAGTGGAACTAAAAGGCCCGAACCTGTTCCAGCATGACGATGTACCTGTGCACAAATCCAGCTCCTCGAAGAAGGTCCGAGAAGGTTGGAGCAGAAGGACTCGAGTGTCCTTCACAGATCTGGGATGAGCTGGAACACTGACTACATGCCAGGTCTCCTTGCCCGACATCAGTGCCTGATCTCACTGATGCTCTTGTGGCTAAAAGAGCACACATCCCCATGGCAACACCCAGAAGAGTGGAGCTTATTATAACAGCAAGGAGGAACTAAATCTGGAATGAGATCAAAAAGCACGTATGGATGTGATTGTCAGGTGTCCACAAACTTTTGGCCATATACTATACGTGTGTGTTGGACGACACGTTAGATAGACTTCTAGTTGTTGAACCTATTTGACCACCAGGTGGTTTTTTTTTTTTACTTATTAATTTCTTATCGAAAGTAATATTTGATGTGAAAATATAATATTTCATTTCATGGATGTATGTTAATGCTAGGGTTGGGCATCATTTGAAATTTAATTTTTTTCCTTATTCTGAATCTGCCTACCAATTCCAGTTCTTACCAATTCCAGTTCTTATCAATTCCAGTTCTTATCAATTCCAGTTCCTATCAATTTCCCATTATGATTCCGAAATGGTAAAAAAAAAAAAAAAGAGGTAAAATGTTCAGATAACAAAAATATCTTTATTCGTTTAACTGTTAACCAAAATTTCAAAAGTAAATAGGTTCAAATTAATATAAATAATAAACTTTCTAATTAACCTTTAAGAACTGTAATAAATATTCATCTCTCATATATTCCTTAGCTAGCTCGTATTTCAACAAATGGACATGCTGTTGTGTTAATGTGTGACGTACTAACGTAGACAGGTCCTGGCAGATAGATCTGTACGTCTTTGCAGATACTTTGTCTTTGTAATCTTCAGTCATAAAAGGTTAGGAAGCGATAAGCAGAAGCGGAAGATTGAATTTAATATAATTTGTATTCTATTATTAACTTTTATTAAATCATTAATCAGGTCATAAACTTTTTTCATCTTTATGGAATACGTGAATGTTCAGATCATTATTTCTCAGAATATTCACAAACTGTAGAAATCATGGCCTTTAGTTTAATGAAAATATTCAGCAGGTTTGAAACCACTTATGCGTTGGCGCTCCACAGTGTTGTATCAGAAAGTGAACAGATTAACAATGCTGAGTTTCTCTTCCTTTTTGAGGAGTGATTCAGTAGATAGCTTTAGCCCTGAGCGATTGGAAGAGCGATTGACTCAGTCTGGCGGAGAGGGGTGTCGGAGACGCACGCTAAACCCTCCACTCTCGGTCTTCATTCGTCCTGTGAGCTTCCTCTGACGGCAGCTTAGCAACTTGTCGATCGTAACTTTGTTCAGGTCAGCCGTTTTCTCAACAGGAAGGAGCTGTGATTGGACGTCTCTGACCATGAAGGACTTGCTTATAGGACGTGTTTTTCATGTGATGGTTTTTGGTATCAGTAATTATCAGGGGTGGGCAAATCATTAATTCAATAACTAGCTCACTGGGCAAGTGAAAGCTCCTGTGTTCTTGGTTGCCTGGAAAATGGCTAGGCCAAAACATTTACATGCTACAATAACATACTGGCTTGTTAGTTGAGCGCATTAACATGGCCTGAGGGAAACGGTGAAGTTTATGATGATTATCCACTTCTCATGGTGAGTTTCTAGACAAAAAGTCTGAAAATCGTTGTCCAGCGTGTGGACTTTGTCCTGTTTTATTCTTTCCTTACGTTGCACATAAAAGATTTCAATAGCACCTTTATTTTCTCTAAGATAACAGGAGACTTGTATAAATGGCTTTGAAGATTTCACCTCAGCTGATGTTTGTCGTGCTTTGGGTGGTGGGATTCTGAATGAGTAGCATGCGCTGTGGTTGCAGCAATGAGGAACACTATATGGTTAAAAGTTTATGGACGCCTATTCATCACACCCATCTGTGGGTCTTCCCCAGACAGTTTTCGAAAAGTTCAAAGCACACAATCCAACACAATGCATTGGATGTCTTGGAACTAAGAGGCTCAAACCTGTTCCAGCATGGCAGTGTCCCTGTGCACAAAGTGAGCTCCGTGAAGACAAGTTTGAGAAGGTTGGACTGGAAGAACTTGAGTGTCCTACACAGAGCCCTGACCTCAACCTGACTGAAAACCTTTGGGACGAGCCGGAACGCTGACTACATGCCAGGCCTCTTTGCCCAATATCAGTGCCTGATCTCATTAATGTTCTTGTGGCTAAATGAACACAAATCCCCACAGCCACACTTCAAAATGTAGTGGAAAGCCTTCCCAGAAGAGTGGAGCTTATTATAACAGCGAAGGAGGAAATATATCTGGAATGAGATGTTCAAAAAGCGTGTATGGGTGTGATTGTTAGGTGTGCATAAACTTTTGGCTATGTACTATACAGTACACGAGTGTTGGAGAACACTTTGTTTCCATTGTCTGTAACAAGCCCAGAATCTGGGCTTTCCACGGTGTTCTCTGATGTGACAATTCTGTCATGTTATGGTGTCTTCTCACTGCTAATTACACAAGTAAACAGACCTTCTGTGAATGCAGACTTGTATGCCATCCGTATCTCACACTGGGGCTTTGTGCTCCTTTACTTTTGATGAAAATTCTCCCCGCTGTGAAAGGGCCAGTACAAACAGCATGATACCAGGAGGATATGGGAACAGGGGTACTTTGTGAGCATTACATATCATAAGGCCTCCTAAATGATTGCATCCTAACTGTAATTTGTTAAAAGATTTAGTGTTCCTTTGGTTATATTTGGGTTAGCCCTATCACTGTATACTACTCCAGACATTAGCAGTAGCTCTACACCTTCAGTCTGATCCACAAAGGGCTGGTGTGGCTGCAGTGCTTCATTTTGACAGTGTTCTCTGTGGATTTACTGAATTTCCTGGACTGGGCTGTTGTTGAATTGATATCATAGGTTTGTACGTTCTTCAAAGCTTTTTGGACTCACTAGCAGGCTCGTTCAATATTATAAAGAAGAACAGAACATGCATTTAGAAGCACGTTAGTTGTTCCAACATTAGTTGTTCCAAGAAACACCCAACTTTTATGATCTGGACATGTTAATAACAAGTTATCAAGTTTTAAGTTATCTCAAAGGAGCAGTTCTTGAGGGTATTTAATCCACAGAATCACCATTTCCCAGATTCTGTATCTGTACAGCAAATGGTGGACTGAGCAAGCTTTTTTTTTTTACCTTGAAACTAAAAAACTTCTTGAAACATCCCCCAAAAATCATACCTAGCTCTGTCAGCATGGTGTGTGATTTCTGGCTCTCTCTTGGGTCCAAATAGAGATGTGCATAGGTTTTTTGTTGTTGTTGTTTTTGGAAGCTCACAATCGAATAAGATGGTTTTGTATTCATACAAACATTATAATTTCCCTTTACTAGAACCAAGAGTCCCAAACTGGTTCCAGCATGATAGTACACCTGGACACACATATAGTACACCTTATGAAGACTTGGTTTGAGAAGGTTGGAGTGGAAGAACCTCAGCGTCCTGCACAGAACGCTGACCTCAGCCCCACTGAACACCTTCTGAACATCTTTGCCTGACCTCATAATGATCACAAATCTCCATAGATGCACTCAAATAGCTACATTTGCTGTTTGTTCACCAAACACATATGGGTATGATGGTAAAGTATCCTCAAACGTTTGGCCTTTTAGTGTCAGAACCTCCCACTTTGTTGCATCCCACTGGATTCTCTTCATCTGTTCCCCCGGCAGTGCAGCTCCTATAATCCGTATCTATTAACAACACATTGTCTGTTCATATTTGCATCTGCTTACATTCCTACGCAGAATGGTTGTGTTCAGATGTAGCTCTTAAATGTAGTCAAATAGACACATAGAACACGGGATCACAGACCTTTAGCTGTGGAGTCTTTTTTTTTTTTTTTCCCTGAAAAAAAAGTTTAATTATTTTTACCCCACAGTGCTTCAGCTCGGGTGGGTGAAGCTGGCAGATGTGGATCGGTGAAGCCTTGGCTCTCAAAGGTCACAGAGACGCGGTGTTTAGAGCTCATCCAGGCTTTTCTCTTGTCTCCTGGAATTTCGCCTAATGGCCCTGTGCCTTTTCTGCAGCCTGTCAGTTTTATTGATAATCAGACGACAGGCTTTTTGGTTAAAGCCAGAGCTGAGAGCACAGAAACCATGCCGGCTCAGCCTGTGTTTCTCTTTCTGAACAGATCATACTTAAGCATATGAGGTTATGATCGTTATTTATCATCTACAAATCCCCCGCACTGGAAGTGAACAGGCATCAAATACGCTGATGGATAAATGAAACGGTATTCTCCGAGTTATTAGGATGAATTAATCAGCTTATTGATGCTTGCCAGGCTTTCCAGGGAGGAGTGGGTTGGACTCCTTTGTCCCTGTAGATCTCTTGGCTAACCTGATGGAAGGGTTGCTGTAATCTAATTTAGACATAAGTGTGGGAGTGTAGATCCCTGTTACAGTATATGGACTTTGTCATATTTTTAAGAAAAACAAAGTCTACTGTCTGCCTTAATATATCTTTGGAGAGCTTTTAGAGCTTTTTTTTATGCTTCTTTCAATTGAAGTCTCTAGGCTTGCACTCTACCATATAGTTCTACCTATAAGCAAGAATTTATCGCTGCCTGTTTCAGCCCCATGGCTCCTCATTAGTCTCCAAAACAGCTGCCATTTAGATAATCCCAAAACAAGGATCATTACCGTATGGCACGTGGGGTGAGTTATGAAATTATTGTCACGGGATTTTGAAGGAGAATTTCATTCTGGATTTCTCGTTGCTTTCATAAGGGATCATGAGATATGTTCATGACTTATCCTCTGTGATTAAAGGAGCAGTTTGTAAAGTAAAACCTGCCTCAGTCACCTGCGAGTTGAATAACAAAGTTGTGAATAAAAAAAAAAGCAGAAAAACTTAAAATGTTTAAACTGTAGCTGAGTGAAGTTTGGTACTTTGGTACAAAGTGATCTGGATTGTTGAAATGACATGCAGAATCAACATAATACTGACGATTTACAGATGCACATACAGAATTTGAGATAAATTGATAACACCCACATGATATAAAAGAACTAAACTGTCTGTATCAGCAAGCAGATCCTTCTGTGTCACTGACATGTATGTTTCGGAAAATGCATTAGCATGTAGATGAACTCTTTGTAAGTTGCGTAGCTACATTATAGGTTATTCAGGCCTCGTTAACCTAACCCTTAGTTTAGGTAGTAAACATTGTTTCTCAGTGAAACCAAAATAAAATTTTCTGCAAGATTTGCAAAACTTTAGGAAACACTGATTTTCTTTGTACTCGAGTATGTGTGTTAAACACTGATTTAATCTGATCAATTGTACGCTGAAGTACCAGAAAAACTGGTATACCAGTTAATCCTTGGTAGGTCCCCCAACAGGATCTTGGCGGGAACGTTGCACAGTCCTCACGCTGATGTTTGTTGAGGCCCCAGCATTGAATTCCCGATGTTACTTGAGGCAGTGTTACACACCTATCACGTGAAACGATTCTTGCCAGTCGATGCTGAACACGTTCACCCGGAGTCTTTTTACAGCCACACTGCTGTCGTAAGTTCAAGGTTTTGCTGAAATTCTTGTAGTCACGGTACACACATGAAATGCTCATATGTGAAAATCCAGACTTTGCTTCTACCTCCGAAATGCTATGACCCATCTCACGAGCTCCAACTATTAAACCACGTTGAAAATCGCTAAATCTTGATAACGGCGGAACCAACTCTGAAAGCTTCCATAGATGTCTATCGCTTTTTATACACACTGGTTGCATACACCAGTGTGTATAAAATGCGTATCACCAATTTGCCTGGCATACATGTTTTTGATCTGTGTGAGGAAACCGGAGGAAACCCATGCAGACATGTAAAGGCCCCAGGGTGGGTTGTCCTGTCTGGGAATGGAACCCAGGACCGTCTTGCTGTGAGGTGGCAGCACTACCCACTGTGTCACTAAGCACTGCTATACGTTGCTCTGAAAAAGGGCATAATAAACATAATAAAAATTATTATATAAAATTGCAGTAATCCATGCAGCTGTTATGATTTGAAATCAAGTCGAGTTTTCCGAATTTAAAGCTAATTTTTGTACATACTAAAACTTCTACGAACATCATGTATAACCCATTCACATCCTGCTTGATAAACAAGCCCCATTACTTGCATACAAGAAATTTTAACCTACTAGCAACACGTTAGCTACATTTCCAATGTAAAGAAAGCAAACTGCGCTACAGTAATACCCGGAAATTCGCGGGGGTTACATTCCTAGACCCTCCACGAGTTTTGAAAATGTGCGAAATTTGGACGGACCACTAACAAAGGCCTATAAATACCTATCTTCATATGTTAAACCCTAAATATGTCCTCAAAACACTTCAAGTTCATTTAAAAATCGATGTTATAATTTATATCACCCTTAACAATTGTACAGGTAAAAGTAAACATATACAGAACTGTACTGTAAAGTACATATAGTAAAAAAAGTACATACTGTATGTACATGTACATCTAGTGTCCGCCACTTTGTGGCCGCCCGCGTCTTCTCTGAGATGCTGAGATGCTTCTCTGGTGAGCGCATTTTCGCAAGTCGTTATGTTTGTATTTTATATTAAAATTAGAAATGCAGTATGATAATAATAAATGCAGTATAAGTGCATACAGTAAGTAGAACATCAGTTTTACAGTATTAGAAATTATCAATCAGCTGATGTTGGAAACAAAAACGTAGCAAATGGCGCATGAACTGTTTGTATTTCATAACACGATAGTAATATGTGATAATAATACAGCAGTATTATTGGATACAGTAAATAAAACATTCTTTTTATGAAATCATCTCTATTTATTTTTATTCTTAACAAATTAATGCTAAAAATTATATATACAACTTACCGGTCACGAAAAAATCTACGGTTTACATCTGCTGGACCTGCGAAGTTTAAGTGTTAGGTTCCAAGGAAAAAAAGCGAAGCCACATATTCAGAAGTGCGAATTTTCATGGTATTACTGCACACTGAATTGCTGCATGTGTTCACACACAGTTTCCTCACTGAGTTTTAAACATTATGTTGGCTTTAGCCCTGCAGGCTTAACTGTTCCAGAGAAACTACTTTAGGACTCTCCGTTGTTCCGAGGCAATACTTTAACATTTATAAAGCACTACTTTATATATTAAAGCTGTTCAAATTTATATAGACCTCCCTAATCATACGCTTTCAAAATAATAAAAGGTTTCTCAGTATTGCCATACAATGGATCTGGGCTGTTTCTTCATTTCAGGCATTTTTCCTGTCTAGAACTGAGCTTTGCCCCTTGTTCTTAAAAGGTTACTTCTTCATTTTAAACAAGGGATTTGCTGAGCTGGGGTGGAGGGCATGACTTCTCAGTGTTTTCTTTGCTGTTACAATTTGCCTCGCAGTCTGCTTTGACCTAGCTTTTGGTTAGATATGTCCTCTGTCAACGGTTTTTGAAATGGCAAATAAAAAACAGTAGCTACAGGGTTAACCCGTGGGTTGCTTTTTATTCACTCGGGGCAGGGATGATTTAATGGTTCCTTAAATGGCGCTAATTTAGTGGCACAACAGAAAAACGGTCGCCCTATAATCTGAAGTTCAAATCTCAGTGAGTCCCAAACCATCTGTGGACTGAAATCTCGGGACGGCACTAGGCAGTTGTGGGCATCTGTGAGCTCATGTATACAAAAGAGGGAAGTTGGTGCGTACTTCTGAGTGTGTTCACCTGTGCTATGACGTAGCCCGAGCAGCAGTTTGAAAAGATGCTGTGGCTGGTTTCGCATATCTCGGAGAAAGCACGTGCTAGACTTAAAGTGAAGTGAAGTGAAGTATTGGCCTACTGTGCTTGCACACAGAGGAATTTGTCCTCCGCATTTAACCCATCCGT
>JAOVVH010000036.1:16410135-16451135 GCA_028566435.1 Scorpiodoras heckelii
TGTCCTCCGCATTTAACCCATCCGTGCAGTGAAACACACACATTTACACACATTGGTGAAGTGAGCACACACTAGTCTGGGGCGGTGGGCAGCCTCGTCCAGCGCGCCCGGGGAGCAGTTTGGGGTTAGGTGCCTTGCTCAACGGCACTTCAGTCGTGTCTTGTTGGTTGCGGGCATTGAACCGGTGACCTTCCGATCACAAGGCTGGTTCCTTAACCACAAGCCCACGGCTGCCCCGTTGGTCCCTGGTTGGTTGGTTGGATGGCTAGTTGATGTGTGATGGAGAAAAGTAGCTAGTAAAAAATGGAGTAAAAAAAATGTCAAGAAAACCTGGAAACTAAGAAGCTAGTGATATTAGATGCCAATATTGCAAATCACAGTTCAGCTATAGTGTTATGGAAGTAAAACTTATTGTAGGCTAAGAAGCACAATATACTGCGAATGACTTCTTGTTTAAGTTCTTTGGGAATGTGGAATTGCTGCTTTATCTGTAGTTTTACCAAGTCTGTATTTTTCAAATAGAAGATCTTTTGGCCTTGTGTTATAGATTACATTTGATGCATTCCACAGCAAAAAAAAAAATCAAGCACTTGTTGGCTTCTGTGAGAAATTACCTCTAAGTACTGGCTCAAGGTGAAGGGGATGGTTCAGATTAATGGATTGTGTATGAGGTATTGATCCCCCACACATTCACTGACCCCCTAATCCCCGTCAAGCTCTCGGAGCCGTAAGCATGGGCCAATGTCGCAGGTGTTTGAGCCAGGATCTTTTTAACTGGTCTTCACTCTGGCTCTAGCGCATACACCCAAGCATTCTTCTCACCCTCTTAGCGCTCTGGCTCCTGTTTTGCCTCATCACAAAGTGTATTCTTCAGGCCTGTTTTTTTTTATTAAGATTTAAATGAGGTCGTCTCTGGTGGTCGCATTAGAAAATCTGTTACGCGAGCGTGAGCAGGTCTCTCGGATGTGAGGGATCGATAGTGCTTTGTTGGCAGGATGGAGGCTGCCAACGTTCTTATCTCCTCTCAGGGATCTTTACTCCTGCAGCTGGCTCTTGTAATCCTCTGTGATCACTTAAAGGGTTATGCAGAGGTACAGTTTCGGCTTCACTTTTTCATATGATGCGGTTTCACTGCCTCTCGGCTCACGGTGCTTTAATTACCGCCTTCGCTCAATATGAAAAGGGCAGATTAATTCGGCTCTATTAGCCAGAGAGCTATTGTATACAGAACCGTATAATGCATGTTGGTTAATCACAGTCTGTGCTCAACAACTGTGGCTGTCTCTACCAGGGATGTGCCTTCTGCCTAATTTTAATATCCGGATATCCATAAGGGTTAATATACAGATATTCATTTAACCGTTATGAGAGGGGAAAACCATCTTTAACTTTGTAATGAAGTTTAATTTTTCCACAGCAACTGAATTTTCCGCCTACTCTCAGCTTCGGGCACATGTTTGCGTTTGACAGACGTTTGAAATCATTAAAATATTAAATGTTTAGTAAAAAATTTGCTGAACATTTCAGCCTGTAGCACTGCGTGCTGTGACACAGGATAACCTCCAAACTTTGTAAAAGTTCTAACTGAAAATCTAATTAGATTAGTGAAGTTTGTGATCACTAATAGTATAAACCGAGCAGTCATAACATTAAAACCACTGATAGATGAAGTGAATAACACTACCATGACATCTGTCAAGGGGTGGGATATATTAGGCAGTGAATAACAGTGAGCACTTAAAGTTGATGTGTTGAAAGAGAGACAAATGGGCAAGTGTAAGGAACTGAGCAACTCTGACAAGGACCAAATTGTGATGGATATAACTGCAGGTCTTTTGTGGTGTTCCCGGGATGCAGTGGTTAGAACCTACAAAAATTGGTCCAAGAAAGGGCAACCGGTGAACCGGTGACATTGTCATGGGCAGCCAAGGCTCACTGATACGCACAGGGATTGAAGGCTAGCCTGTCTGGTCTGATCCCACAGAAGAGCTACTGTGGCAGAAATTGCTGCAAAATCTAATGCTGGTGATGATACACTGTGTCTTCTGACACCTTTCTATCACAGTTTGCTGCGTATGGGGCTGCGTAGCTGCAGACCACTCAGAGTGCCCTGTACATTACTGAAAACACCTACAATAAGCACGTGAGCATCAGAACTGCACCAATGGAAGAAGGTGGCCTAGTCTGATGAATCACAGTTTCTTTTACATCATGTAGATGGTTAGGTGCTTGTATGTCGATTACCTTGGGAAGACATGGCACCAGGATGCACTACGGGAAGAAGGCAAGCTGGTGGAGGCAGTGTGTTGCTCTGGGCAATGTTCAGCTGGGAAATCTTGGGTCCTGGAATTCATGTGGATGTTACTTTGACACACATCACCTACTTGAACATTGTTTCAGGCCAAGTACACCCCTTCATGTCAGCGCTATTCCCTAATGGCTGTTGTGCTGCTGATATCTTGGTGCTAGCTACCTCAGCACATCTTCAGAGGTTTTGTGGAGTCCATGCCTTGATGGGTCAGAGCTGTTTTGGTAGCACAATGGGGGGGGGACACAATATTAGGCAGGTGGTTTTAATGTTATGGCTGATCGGTGTATATTTACCTTAATCTGACAGAACAGACATTTGCATTTTATATTTACTAAACCAGTGAATGAAACATTCACAAGTTGCATGTTCAGTGCAGCAGCAGCAGCAGCCACTTAAAGTGTGTCGTGGAAAATGTTTCTTGAGAAGAACGGGCTTAATCTGCAAACCCAAGGGACAATTTATTTATTCACTTTTAGGGCAGTTGCATTAAATCTTGTTGGAAATGTATCACCAACTTCATGCACCATGAACAACATGAACACCATGATGCATTCTCACCCTGTTCTCACCGACAGCAACAGCAATCTGCGTAGTGGCTGGAAATCATTCAGTTCTAGTGGTAGCTGGGCTATTCTTTCACAGCGCAACATTTTCTTCAACTTTAATTTCTGTATTAGCAACCACCAGGATCTCCAGCATTGTCTCCGCACATTGATGGTGGTGATTGTGAATGCTACTTTATGGTCCACGGTGAATTGGAGATACAGAATTGCCCATGACTGTTCTTGACATTGAACCTGTACTAACGAAACGTGTATTGATGTAACCTTGTCCCTGTCATGAAAAGCCATAGATGCTGAAGTGACATTAAATAAACCAACAAACCAACTATCTATGGGAAAATAAATTCCCACCAGAACACATTTTTCAGCACGAAAGCACCTGATTTGTTCATTCTGTGGTGTTCAAATGAAGTCAGAGAATATATTAGGTAATATATTAAAAGGTCCACCTTGAACAAAATACAAACGTACAACTCCACAACGAATATAGCAAAGATTATGTAAATATAACGCATAACTGTACTTAAAATATTTATTAGTATATGCAATTTTTTTTTTTAATTCGTGCATGTCTTGTCAATACATTTGTAGTTCACTTCCCCAAAACTACATTAGTAACACCCACAAGCAGGCTGCAAGCATGAGCTAGGTGATGGTGACGCAGCGACTTGGCGAAATAAAGCGATAAACGTTGCTGCTGGGCCATCAGCATATTGCCAGATGTGGCTTTTGCTTTTTTCTTTCCATGTTTTCACAGGCTTAAAAATAGTTGTAAGGCCGAACATATTCCCTGATAGTGTTTTCAATTTTCAGATACTGGAACCTCAGATGGTTGAACAGCAGCTGAAAATGTAGGCTTCATTACAGTGACCTCAAAGTCCAGTTTTTTTTGTTTTTGCTACTTTTTCCCCCTCTATAATGTATTTTGTCTTTGATGGAAAATGATGAGTCAGGAGTTACAGAGTGGTGAGAACAAGACATGTTCCTAACTACTTTTCTGTTTTTGATCCAATTTCCATTAAACATGATCCAGTACTGACCCTTCTTAGTAAATGAGAGAACTTTCCCCAAGCTTCTGCTGGTTAGTTATGAGAAATGTCAGAAAGACTCATGGATTCTTCGCTTGGGTTGGATCAGTGAATAATATGAGTCCAAGCCAGCATGAGAGTGGTTAAACCCCAGTGATAAAACCCCTCTGTTTTATAGAAATGTCTTGGGAAAGTGACATCCTGCCACAGTGACTTGTGGGAAATGATCAGAGGCAATACAGCAAGCTAGCCAATCTTATCTAATGCGTTACTTGCTGCTAGTCATCTACCAGTGTCTGATGCCTGTCCCTGCACTCTGACCCCAGATGTGTAACAAGGGTTATGGGTTATGTAAAGAAAAAAATAGTGACAATCAATGCTGCTTTTCTTCCTGTTAGCTGTTTTCTATTCCTCTCTGTCGGTTTCTCTTTTGCTCTCAAAATAAGTACACTGCTAATGAGATTTACATCAGCCTGAGAAAGTACAGAATTCTTCACCAGATGAAGAGTTTAAGAGTCCTGACATTAATTGCAGCGATACTTCTGATGATTCATGCAGAGGCAGAAGGCAGGTCAGAGTGAGTGCATGATCAACTCCTCAGCTTTATTGCTTTCTCTAACTGGGAGTAATATTAATTCTCCTGCCAGTTGTGTGATCGCTGATTGACTGAAGCCCATAAACTGTAAGGAGGCAAGCTCCGCATGCGTTACATAGATAGCTTTCTTTCTTTCAAATGACTATTCTGTCTGTTCATCATAATTGTCTTTATTAGTCATTCATCTGTCCACCTGAGTGTCGAGTGACTTGTAAGTTTGAAGGTAGTCAGAATATTTATTTCTGGATTAATTTGTCTTGCACTGTCTGATATTGTTAAACCCTAAGGCTCTGCTTTCATTACCCGCATCAGGAGTACAGTGGTGCTCATAATCATAGATCAGTATGGTTTAATCACCCTGTAATGCACCATGACGTGATTTATCGATTCCTGAACTTTTCAGTATGTCTGCAGTTCCGCTTGTGTTGTACGTGTTTAACGACTTACTTGCTGTTTGTCTCTGCAGGTAGTGCTGAAGATTATTAAGCACTACCAGGAGGAGGGCCAGGGCAGTGAGGTGGTGCAGGGAGTGCTGCTGGGCCTGGTGGTGGATGACCGGCTGGAGATCACAAACTGTTTCCCCTTCCCCCAGCACACTGAGGACGATGCTGACTTTGATGAGGGTGAGTGAAGGCGAGAGTAAAACTCAAAGATCTGCCAACATCATTACAAGAAATCATTTAAGAAATGATATAATGTCACGAAAGTTTACGTGTTTTATGTTTATAAGAGCACGGGTTGTCACTGTATGAGAATAGCACACACAGAGAGACACACACACACTCAGTGAACACAATGACACATCTACATTAGCGTAAGTTCAGTTTTTTTATGAACCCAAGTCAATAAGTATTATAAAGTAAAGTAATTATTATATGTATGAAATAAATAAATAAGTAGAAGATAGGTTAATTATGTACTGTATATCATGCATTGTAAAAATATCTTTTTATAGCTTTTCAACGGTAAAATTTACAGTAGCAGCTGTTTATTAAAATGTCATTTAACAAAAAAAATTGGTATAAATGGAATACATTAAATATCTGTTTTTTTATAGTGCTGTCAAATTAACACGCTAACTACGCTAATTAATCGCGATTAAAAAAATAAAAATTTTAACGCAGATTAAAAATTTGTTAAATTACACAAACCAGGGGTGGCGTCAGCGAACACAAACATTCCGAAATTGCCCGTTACGTTACTCGTATTAGGCTGCATTTCGATCGCAGGTGTCCCTAATCTGTATCTCTGCTCCCTACACACTGCACAGGCTACAGAATCCCAAGGACCCTTCATAGGGAACTCTGTCACTAAAACTGCTCTATTTGAAATGCTGTGCAATGTCATCAACAGTAGACAGCCTCCGGATCGCACCGTCATTACAGCACCCGGCTGTATTTAACATGATGAATCAAACAGCACTGTTCAGACTAATTTTGTGTTCTGTAGGCACTTTTGAAATAAATGTGATGAAATGTGATGTCTATGAACTGTGGTGATATATTTTAACTTTGTAATGTATTTTTGGTTGTCTCTTCTCGTGCACAGCGCTCTGATCTCTCGTGCAGAATGTTAGGATCTCCTACCTTGTTAGCTATCATAAACATTGCTAAAGATTGAAAGGAACAATGGAGAATGAAGTTGTAGCTCTTTTTCGGTTGCTATATTTTTGTATGATACACCAGTTTAATGAGCGACAGAAACGACAAATTCGACGGATCCGCATAACACATACACAAACTCCTTCTCTTCCATTGCGGGGGTGGGTCTCTGAGGTAAAATCGAATCAACCAATCATGTAACAGCAGCACAACACGAACTTCCGGCCAAGTGATATACACATGTTCCCTCGCTCCCTACACACTGTGCAGTTCCCTTTAAATAAAAAAGATGAAAAGACATCAATCATCTTTAATATTTCACTTTTATCAAATAAAGTCAAGTGAATGAGGCAACATTCAACAGTCGTTTCTCTTAAAATAGACCAGTGATTAACGGCAACAACATTTACAATGGTTCTACGATGCCGACCTGCATGTACAAGGCAAATCTAAATGTGTGCTGAAACCGTGATTAACACTATTAAAAAAATTTATCGCGACACTATTTTTTAAACAACTTTTAGATGACGCTTTTTAGAAAACTAACTATAAAAACACAGTATTCTTTATTGAGAAAAGTAGCAGCATTTTCTGTAATTTACATGATGTAAGAGTACAGTTAACCTACATTTAGAGAAAGAAAATCCTTTTATTTTGACAGTTTATTAATTTATTAAAATAAAAACTGAACTTGACAGATTTTTCGCAACTTGTCTGACAGTTAATTTAAACTTGTGCTTTTGCATGGTAAAATGATATTTTTGTTTGTTTTATATGTAAAGAAGTCTTAGATTTATGGTACTTTTTGTAACACCAGTAATAGCTCGGCTATGGGCTTGTGGTTAAGCAACTGGCCTTGTGAGCTTTAGATCACTGGTCTGATCCACCGAACTGACACAATGTGACAACACATCTAAAACACCATCGAGCAAGGCCCAAGTTCCTCAGTTCCCAATTTCCGAGTTGCCAGTGACCGTTCCATTGCACTTTCCAGTTCCTAATGCAGTGGAGGAAAAAAAAAAAGCAGAGCCTGGTGAGGAAATGGCCGCTATAACATAATAGAAACTTAGAACGTTAAATGTAACTATAAACAGTTAAAAAGCATGAGGTGTTCTTCATTATTCAAGTAAAGAAATTGTGACAGTTGTCAGATCACTGTGCTATAAGTGAACTAACACATGCGGGCCTGTGCTGTTCCTTACTGTTATGATACACTGTGAATGCAGGACTCATGATTTGTTGCAGTCATATGGTGTTCAGATCATGTTGCTAGAATGCAGTAGTGATTGTTATACGCTGGAATACAACAATATCAAGTCTTATTTACTAGTCTTTATTACAGACAGCTACTCTGTCATAGGCCCTATTTTTTATCTGCTACCGACATCAGAAAGGAAAAAAAGGCTTTGACATTTTTACTGTAGACATTTGAGGCTGCTTTAGACAAAAGAATTTGACTTTCAGCTAATCAAAACGGTATTATTCTGTCTCTGCATCAGCAACAGTTATGTCCTTGTAGGCTTGAACGTGTTTTTAGTTAGAAACCAATGAAAGTTGAAAAATACCTCAGCGCTGAAGGAGCATGGTTCTGAAAGGAAAATCAGATTCAGCTCTGAGTGGATGTGATTGACTAGGCCTCTGTCTCTCTTTTTATCTTTTCCTTTCCACAAACATATACACACACACACACAAGAGAAGAGGTAAGCATCATATGTTCCTTGGGCTGCAGGGGAAAAGTGGACCTCATCATCTTCTGAGTGTTATAGAGACAAAGTGCAGCAAAAAAAGGATGCAAGAGACCGAGAGAAGGACACAGAGGGATTATGACACTTTGTAATCTGAGCACACACACAGGCAGCATGAGAGCACGGATCCCTTGCTGCCCTTATGCAAAATACCTTTGAAAGGATTTCAAGATCCTTTTGGAGCCTTGAGAAATGGCAGGGGAATGGGAAGGAGCTGTACCTTTAGACAGTGGGAAAGATAAATGTAAAAAGTCACGCGCTTGTGTCAGGGGCACTTTGAAGAGTTGAAAACATTAAAACAGATCCAGCTCCTGTGAAGTGCTGGTAATTATTATATTGTGTGTGTGTGTGTGTGTGTGTGTGTGATACAGCAAAAGTGTTGTATTGTCACACTGGCACAAGACAAAATGCATATATACAATATATGCAGAGTGTTTGCTTAAGAAGACAGGAAGACATTAGAATTACATAAAATACGTGTGTGCGCAAAGTACCGCTGATTCAGACTGAACACAAAACGTCCAGATTTGTATCTAATCTATTAGATTTATTACATCATATGCAAACATCTGGTATTCTTTGCCGGGAGATGGTTCCACTTGTCACTCCAATATGGTCAGGTGCCAATTCGGACCAGCTCCATATAACAGTTGAAACCAGGGAGGATGACGGTTAACATAATACAATCAGAGAAAAGAGCTGTCTGCCCTCTTCCATATACATGTGATCACAGATGCCCAGGATTGGCTCCTGGCCATGGATAGCTGTGGTGTCACTGGGATTCAAACAGCTCGAGTACTCGACAGAGAAAACGAGTAATACTTGAATACTCGCATTAATGGCGGATGGGCTGGATGGCCACTGTGACCAATCACAACATTTCAGATTAATTATTTTCTAGTGAAGTTATGTCTCAGTTATTAAAAGGATTTACACCTTTCAGCCATAATGTGAAAACCTCTGATGGGTGACGTGAATAATGTTAATTATCTCATTACAGTGGCATTTTTTGACAAGGGCCAAATTGTGATGTCTAGATGACTGGGTCAGGTCTTGTGGGGTGTTCCTGGTATGCCGTATTTACTACTTACCAAAAGTGGTCCCAGTAAGGACAACCGGTAAACCTGCGACAGGGTCATAGGTGCCCAAGCACCCTTTGATGTGTGAGGGGTGTAAAGGCAAGACTGTCTGTTCCGAACCCACAGAAGAGCTACTGTAGTAGAAATTGCTGAAGAGGTTGCTGCATATGGGGCTGAGTAGCCGTAGACCAGTCAAAGTGCCCATGCTGACCCCTGAACACCACCGAAAGCGCCTAAAATAAGCACGTGAGCATCAGAAATGGACCATGGAGCAATGGAAGAAGATGGTGTGGTCTGATGAATTATGATTTCTTTTACGTCATGGCTGTGTGTGTGTGTTGCTTACCTGGGGATGAGATAGCACCAGGATGCACTATGGGATGAATGCAAGCCAGAGGAAGCAGTGTCATGGTCTGGGCAATGTTCTTCTGGAAAACCTATATCCTGGCATTCACGTGGATGCTACTTTGACGTTGCAGAACATGCACACTCCTTCATGGAATGGTATTCCCTCTTTCAGCAGGATGATGCCCCCTGCCACACTTCAGGAGCTGTGCAGGAATGGTTTGAGGAACATGAGAAAGGGTTCAGGGTGTTGTCTTGACCTCCAAATTCCCCAGATCTCAATCTGATTGCGCATCAGTGGGATGTGCTGAACAAACAAGTCAGATCCATGGAGGCCCCAGCTCACAATTTACAAGAGTTATAGGATCTTCTGCTAATGTTTTGGTTCCAGACTCCACAGCAAAGTGGTCTTGTGGAGTCCATGCCTTGATGTGTCTGAGCTGTTTCGGTGGCCCAAGAGGGACCTACACTATGAAGCAGGTTGTTTGTGTTGTGATGTGGTTGATTGGTGTATGATGTGTTGTTCGGTACCAGACTGGTGTTAAATGTATTTAATTAAATTGCAGATTAATATATCAATTCACAAATGCTCATTGGTGCGTTTATTGTGTTGTCATGATCGATCATTGGTGTCACTTGCGGGTACTCGAGTCCATCCCTAGATTCAAACTTATGACCCTTTTTGCTGTTGGCTTCCAGACACAAGGTTTGAGCTCTTGAAGATAAGGCGAATGCTTTTCTGTTGCACCACGTGGGAGCTCGAGATTAGTCTACTCGGACATCCCTTTAGATCTGCTTGCATTTCTATACTCCGTTTGGATTAACGTAAGCAAATGTGAGGCCAGATGTGAGAAGGTTTCTTTGCAGCCATGATGATTGGGTCATTTGCTGTTTCAGTTTATCAGCCTTGTTTTGTGGGAGAGAGGAATTGATGTTTGGATTGAGATCACACCAGATGAAAACCCACTTTTCCAGTAGACTCTGCAATTCCTTACAGAGGGAAAATGAAACATAAAAAATAGATTATATGGCCAACAGCGTGTTGACGCCTGACCAATCACAACCAGATGTGCTTGCTGAACAGCCCATTCCAGATTTAGTCCCCTCTTTGCTGTCCCACCTCCACTTTTCTGGGAAGGTTTGCCAGTAGATTTTGGAGTGTGGATGTTATGATTTGTGCTCGCTCAGCCACGAGCGCATTAGTGAGGTCAGGCACTAATATCGGCCCTGCAGTCGGTGTTCCAGTTCATCCCGAAGGTGTTCAGTAGGGTTGAGTTCAGGGCTAAGTGCAGTACTTCCATTCTAGCCTTGTGTTCATTGCACTGGGGGCATTGTCATGCTGGAACACGTTTGATCCTGTAAGCTCCAGTGAAGGGAAATCTGAATGCTTCAGCTTTCATAGACATTGTACATGAAAGTACCAGAAAAACCGGTATACCAGTTAATAATTGGTAGGTACCCCACGGGATCTTGGCGGGAACGTTGCACAGTCCTCCTGCTGATGTTTGTTGAGGCCCCTGCATTGAATTCCGATGTTACTTGAGGCAGTGATACACGCTTATCGCGTGAAATGAGTCTTTTTACGGATACACTGCTGTCGTAAGTTTGAGGTTTTGCTGGAATTCTTGCAGTCACGGTACACCTTTGAAATGCTCATATGTAAAAATCCAAACTTTGCTTCTCCAAAATCTCCAAAATACTATGACCCATCTCACGAGCTCCAACTATTAAACCACGTTGAAAATCGTGATAACTTGATCATGATAACTTTAGAAGCTTCCATAGATGTCTCTCTCTTTATATACACTCTGGCAGACATGACCAATGACGTGCATACGTGGAGTTGCTATGTATTTTGCATAGGCATAGGCAGTTTTTCTGGTACTTCAGTGCATTGTCTGTTGTGTACGTGGTGTCCATGTAATGTAGATTTTTAACTGTTAAGGACTGTCTTTTCTGTTAGGTATTCACCGTAATACTCTCATGCTCTCACTAAACCATATTTAGTCTAACTTTTTAGTCCTCAAGATACTGATGAACATAGTACAGGCTTCATAAAACTGCATGCATAAGAGTCTTTAAAAAGACTTGCTTTTGAAATGTGCATAATGCTGAAATTGCTTCAAGAGAGATGGTCTGAACATTGACGTTAAGTAAAAAAAAAATTGTTCATAGTTCTATAATTTCCAGCTAAGTGTTTCTGTTTATATTGCACTCCCACAGAGACCTGCCGAGCCAAACACATTCTCTCTACGGAGTTACATGTTAACAGTTAGCATTAGGTGTAAAGCATATGGACAGGTAGCAGGTGCTTTCTGCAAGTGTCTGATAATTACTTGCTCTCTCACATTACAGCGTTACAGCGTGCCTCCAGTTTAATTTTAATTTGCTTGGAAATGGATTTTACCGGCTGCGGATTGAGCAAGGAACAGAAACATGCGTTCTGTATGCATTTTGCAAGTTCTGCAATAAAGAAGCAATGTTTTGACATGTCAAAGTCATTCTTTTGCTTTTAAACTTTGCATTAAAATGATGAAAATTACATGCTGACAGACCGAGTAAAATGGGTTCATTAGCTAGCATTGTTTCAAAGTGTTCAGAATTACATTCTAGTGCTATTCAGTTTCTTCCTGTTAGAAATGTAGTTTTTGCCTTTACTTCATACCTTCCCTTTATACCAAAGGCATTGGAAGTATCATGAATTGTAAATCTGTGCTGCACAGATTACACTTGTGGTCCATCCACTCCATATTCAAGACTCCTAACTTTTTTTTTTTTTTTTTTTTAACCATTTTCTTAAAGGTTGTGTGTCAAGGTTATTATTCAGTCTTAAGGGCAAACAGGCTCTACCTGAAAAGAATCCTTAACTCAGCTGGAGTAAAGACAGAGAGAAAGAGAGAAGACGACACCCGCTGACTTTATTTACATCTTTCAGCAATTTGTTGTCTCCTTATTTAACAGTTTCTGTGCTCCACTCTCGGAGTCCCGCTGCTCTGAATAGTCTAGTGTCTCATTTCATCCGGCACTATAGCACACCAGCTTCTCGGCTCCTTACCAGGCTCCTTGCGATCCTGAAACATTTTCATTAGAGCAGGGTAACCCCTCTAAACCTTTGAAAGAAATGCTGGGTCGGACCTGATGTATAACAGCGTAAGAGCTGTTTTCATTTCCTGTGCTTAAGTTAAGATGATTGCCGTCGTTCTTGGTGTAAACACTCATTATTATTTCATGCACACTCGGGCATTGACCTGTCATAACAGCTTGGCATTTGCTCTCAGTTAAATTGGCATTGGAAATGAGCTTCTGGAGTCACAGTATGAGTCAAAAATGCTTCTGCCAGGTCAATTAGTGAAGTTTGCCACCACGGTCCTACACATTATAACCACGCTGTCCTGCGGTTGAGTGATTGGGATAGGAACGAGTGTGGTCAATATGAGATCATATGAAAAATGTATTATTTTAACCACAAACCCACAGTACGATGGTAAACCACCATTTTTCTCGAAAGCAAAGCTAATTTAGAGTTAAACATTTTCCCCCCAAAATTAAATTAGACTTTTTTCCTATTTCTCAGATTTTCCTGATTTGTTTGTGATGTGTTTTTACGAAGTTTGCATCCTCTGGGAAATTGGAATATGAAATAATACATCACATCTCTTTAATATACTCAAAAGTAACAGGTTCTAGCATATCTATGTTCACTGCATGGCACGGTGGTGCTGCTTGTAGCTTTCTTACCTCATAGATATAAGGTCCCCGGTTTGATCCTGAGCTCAGGTTTCCATCTGTGTTGAACTTTGAATGCGCTCCCAGTGCCCTAATGGGTTTCCTCCTAGTCCTTGGCTTTCCTTCCACCTTCTAAAGCCATGCCAGTAGGTGGATTGTGTACACTAAATTGCTCCTTGGTTATGAAACTCTGTGCATAGTGCTCTGCAATGGGCTAATGTCCTGCCTAGGGTACATTCCCACCTCATGTCCAGTATTCCCAGGAAAGGCTCTGGATCCACAGAGACTCTGACCAGAATAGAAAGTTTACGTTGTTTAAGCAAATGTGTAGGTTATTATAGTTTTTCTGATTCAAACTTATCAGTGTGGGTACTGATTGGATGCTAATACTGCTATTAAAGTTTATACTGGCTAGAAATGATGAATCAGATTTGATGATATATATATTTTGTGATTAGACCCACTGATGTATAGTCTGAAAAGCATACAGGCAGTCCGATTACTTACTAAGACGAAGGCCTGTTTTGATTGCTGGCTAATATCTATAGATCTGATGTTGAGGTGACTTAAAGAGTATAAAAGGAAATTGCTCGAAATCCGTACCATGTTCTGAGTTTTGTGATACAGAATCTCATTATTGTGAATCTCCGAATTCAGCGAATGCCCCCTACATATTTGAAACGTTTTATGTATCAGATCATCATGAATTTGCATCACTGAAATCATCAGGGCTTTAGGTAACAGGCCGAACCCTAACAGACATGTCAGTCATTGCATTCTGCTTCCCCTTTTTATACGGCGGTGTTCATTGTAGAGAAATACTGCAGCCTTGACCGCTCATGTGTTGTCTTTTACCCTTTCCTGCGACGCAGTCCTTTGTGTTTTACCACCCTGCCTGGCTTTGTCTGCCGTTCCCAAGTTTACCACCTGCCAGTTTGTCGATGATCACTAAAGTAGAAAAATGTCATTGTCAATAAGGCCAGTAAAAAGCGTGAAGAATTGTGGTGTAATTCAGCTGAACTCTTGTATTGGAGCACTGGTTTTTATTGAGCTCATCCAGAGACCGGTGCCTGATCAGCTCGCGAACGGATGATGGGAAGAAAGGGCCTGTTAAGAGAGAGGAGGCATGAGAGATGGACCGTGAGAGCGTGCTCTATTTGCTTGGGTTTTATGGTGTGTGAACATGCAGGTGTAGCCAGGGATACAGGCCGAGCCTCAGGCGGGAGACTGCAAAGCGACGGGGCATTATTAAAAATATAATGGGCTGAGGCCACGCTGCGTGAGAGAAAACATAAAGAGACTAGGGAAAATTGTTGCGGTGATGTAGTATGTGCTTTAAAGCTGTGCTTATAGAGGCTTTGTATTTTTTATTTTTTTTTAGTCTAAAAAAAATGGTTGCTCCTAACATTTTAGGGGTATAATGAATTACGCAGAATTCGATATGATACCTTTTCCAGTATAGTAAAAAATAAGTGGTGTGAATATTTGCCTTAGGTTTCCATTTTTCAGTTGATTCTTAGCAGCATATAGCGAATGTGGGCTTGATAAGGTTGAAATGTTTATTACAGGTCATGAAACGTAAGCTGTAGTTTGTAATGAATAACCTATGCATTGTTTAATACTTGTTTAGAACACTCTGTGTATTGTGCTGTATTTATATCCCTAGTACTTGTGTATAAGATTTGTATTCAGTAATGCGTTTACTGTATTCAAGCAAAGTAATGCAGTCTAAAGTGATTTTTCAGTGTTGGATAACGTATTATTCTTAGAGTGGCGTGATTGATGTCTCTGTCAGCACGCATTTAGGACCGGAGTTATGCATAGGGATGAATTGATATACGGCAAGCACTGGATGAACTCCGCTTCAGGCAAGACGGAGGATGTCTTGAGACTCCGCGCTCATTAACACTCTTACACTCCTTATGATCCGCACTAAAGTCAGTCTGAATGTGTGTGGGTGCCTGTTAGTGTGAAAGCTAATGAAATGTTCATCACTGATGATTAACAAGATATTTAATGAGAGGAAAGTTGATCTGTTTCTCTACCTCCCCTCACTCGTTCATGTTCATGTTCATTTGGTCTTGGGAGTACACCTAAGCCTGTGCTGTGCCTGGACAAATGATGGAGCCTAATGAGTATTTAAACAGCCCTCATAAGCAATGCGAGAGGCGTTGAACTATATAAGCGGCAAAAAGTTATAAATTTACTCCTTAATGAGCAAACAGAGCGCCTCCACCCTCACCGCTTGCTAGGAAATTGCCTTGTTTATTAGTGCATTTGAAATGGCGAACAGGAGCCTGGCAGGTCTTCTCCTTCACCTTGTCTCTTTCCCAGAGCAAATGCTTTCATTCTGATGAGGAGTTGCTGCTGACCTGAGGAGACTGTGGCCTGTGGGGGCGTTGGGCTCGGGGAGAACGACTAACCGAGACGGTGGAGTTTGTTTATCTGCCTTAATAGGCGGAGTGTGCTTTCCTAACAGGCACAGTGATGGGAAAGTTCAAGCAACAGCTCGGCCTTGTCATGAGTTTTGAACCCTGGACTTGCAATGCAGACAAATAATTAATTAAAAAATGTTCGTCTGATTTAAAACGATCTAACTCTAATAGAAACTTTCTCTGCTTTAAAACATTTAAGGAATAACCTAGTGATCTCTATCTGTTGCATCTGCAGCATATGTGCAATTAACATAAAAATATGTGCAAATTAATAATGTTTTCTCTGTGTTGGGTTCTGTCAATGAATGTTTAAAAAAAAAACCCCAACAATTATAACACAAATGCAAACATACACGAGTTAACACTTGGGTTTATACACTGAAGTACCAGAGAAACTGTTACTGGAGCCTATGTAAAATACATAGCTACGCCGTGTATACACATCATTGGTTGCATCTGCCAGTGCGTATATCAAGCAGTAGACATCTGTGGATGCTTCTAGAGCTGTTATCGCCGTGAGAATGACAAGTCATCATGATTTCGTGATGGGTCATAGCATTTCGGAGGTAGAAGCAAAGTTTGGATTTAAACATATGAGCATTTCACTGGTGTACGTGACTACAAGAATTCCAGCAAGAACTCGAATTTAAGCCAGCAGTGTGGCCGAAAAACGACTCCGGGTGAACGTGACCAGCGTCGGCTGGCGAGAATCGTTTCACGCGCTAGGCGTGCAACACTGCCTCAAGTAACATTGGGATTCAATGCTGGGGCCTCAACAAACATCAGCGTGAGGACTGTGCAACGTTCCCGCCAAGATCCCATGGGGGACCTATGAAGTATTAACTGGTATACTAGTTTTTCTGGTACTTCTGTGTAAAGACATAGACGAGAAACCAGCGCACCAGACCAGTTCTTATGCAGTTTTGTACAGCTTTTCCAATGCAGTGAACTCTAATTCTGGCTTGAAGTCATGCTTTTGTGATAGCCATGCCCCATCAGTTGGGACATTTTTGTCTTTTACTATGAACTACGTTGACGGGAGGGTGATTTAATGGATAGTGGATGTTAAAGCTTTCATTTTGGAAACTTGCCTCATTTATTGAACAGGATTGCTGATTGTATATAGGAGCAAGTATGTGTCATTCAGATATCAGTATTGTTATTAGGGATAATACAATCCTGAACCTCTTGGATCGTTTGCTGTTGCGTTTTCCAATCCAGTTAATGCGTTTTTGCTGTGAAAGTGTACAGTGTTGCCAAGACATATCTTGAAAGACGTTATATGGCTTGTTGCCATCATGCCTTGGTTCCTGAAAGTAGATCAAAACAGTATCAAGTTTCACCCAATACCCAGAACTCGAAAATGGAAAAAATGAGAATCCCTACTGACTCCTTACTTGTCACTTTTTTTGCAAGCCCCTTTTAACCAAACTATTCGAGTATTGTAGAAACACACTTGAACCACAGCCCCAACCCTATGTTGAGACACGAGCCCTGGAATGCAGATACTAAACTTTAGGAGTGTATAAATTAGTGTCATGTTTAAGCATTTACAGCTTTCCACAACTTGAGCGAGATGTGTGGGTACTCATGTCTCTCCCACCCTCGCTTACCACGGCCGTATTCCTCTCACTCACTCGTCACCCTCTTCTCCTTCCTCTCCTCCTGCTTTTCTCCGTCTCACTCACTCGTCACTCTGATTGTTCCTCGCTTCCTATTCACAGCTCACGTCCTCCCTCCTCTCCGCTGTCTCCTGGGGAGGTAGATGATTGAATGTCTGATATTTGATAATCTGCGTGCTTCTTGTCATTTTGAGCAGCAGATGCACATGACGTTAGAGTGAAAGGCTGGACTGAAACCCACGTCTGCCCTACAGCTGTTTGGACCAGAACGACATAAAAAGCAAGCTTAAAAAAAAAAAAAAGCAATATCTGTTTATCACATCTGTAACACATACACTACAGAATGACCGCAGACCATTTTGACAATGAAACTTCTTGATGTGAAACTTTGATAATAGAAATCAAAGTGCAGTTGTTGAATTCTGTTACAAAAAGTCAACACATTTAACCACAACTGTTCTATTGTAAGAGCAAAATACTTGGGATGAGAAAGACATGGCAAATGTTTTACGAAGCAGCCCTTATGTGATCTTATCCAGCTTTCCAGTGCTTTTTTATTCTACTCTGTGATGTTTTGTGCTTTTCGTGCTTGATCAGGCAGAAAACTGAGGCACTTCAGTGTTTGCTTTCAGCTATGAGCTTGGAGTTCTGAGGAAATTTTTCACTTTGGAAGAAGAAATCACATCTCTGTTAATACGAATTATACAGCTTTAGAGCGCAAGTTAAAGATGCCTTTGACGGAAGAAGAATTGTTAAGTTTTGCGTATATGTTTATTGATTTTCAGAACCCCTGTCTTAAGACTATATATGCTGAAGTACCAGAAAAACTGGTACTGGAGCCTATGCAAAATACATTGCAATGCCATTTGCGCACGTCATTGGTTGCGCCCACTAGTGTGTATATAAAGCAATGGACATCTGTGCAAGTGAACAGTTGGAGCTCGTGAGATGGGTCACAGCATTTTGGAGGTAGAAACAAAGTTTGTATTTTCAAGTGTGTTTACCGTGACTACAATATTCCAACGAAAGACTGTAGCAGTGTGGCTATAAAAAAGACCCTGGGTGAACGTGACCAGCATCGGCTGGCAAGAATCGTTTCACGTGATAGGCTGCCTCAAGTAACATCGGAGTTCAATGCTGGGGCTTCAACAAACATCAGCGTGAGGACTGCAACGTTCCCTCCAAGATCCCGTAGGGGACCTACCAAGAATGAACTGCTATACCAGTTTTTCTGGTACTTCAGTGTATGTGAGAAATATAAGTGAATTTCAAGGAAACCGGATTTCTGTGCTTTTATCAATACAGGGATGCACTGAACCTGTTCTTTTTAGTAATCACATACTGTATATGCTGCAGATGAGATGGATAGTGAAAGTCTGTTGAGCTTGCTATTAAATATTCATTTGACCTGGTTGGCTTTTAATCCAGATTTCTCTCTTAACATGACCAAATACTGGAAGTACAGGAAATGGGCTTTTGACTGATACTGCAAGAGATCAAGAACAAGACGCTCTGTTTCCTGGCAGACTGAATATAAAGTTTGTATACACAGATAGTTGGAAAGCCAACTGTTAACATCCTAACATTTATCACCAGAAAATTGTAATAAAGTCCAGAAGCTACGTGTGCATTAGTATGTCCGAATGCCATCACTGTAACATCTGTCAGTTGTTGTCCTACATGATTGCATGGTCCCTGTGTGTTATGGAAATTCACTGTAGTTCATGCATTCAAACATATGATGTCTTTGCAACCGTGGTCTTTGAACAAATAGTGCATACGAGGTCTGTCTGAAAAGTAATGAGAATGAAATTCCTGCGCTCCATACGTCTTACGCATGGGGATGGTGGTTCAAGGTCAGTTAGAGGGATCTCGGATAAATGGTAGGACCCGTTTCAGTCGCATTCTAGCCTTCGTAGTGCCCAGACATTTGTTTTTATTTTTTGAAACCCTGCTGAAGTGCCTCATCACTGGAACAATGCAAGCACCTTTGGAGCAAATGTTGGATCGTTTAACAAGAGAGCCCAATTTCCTGAACATAGTGATCACCGGAGATGAATCACGGGTGTTCGAGTACGATCCTGAGACAAAAAGACAAAGTGCTGAATGGCACAAGACAACATCACCTCGCCCCAAAGGAAGCTCGCATGAGCAAATCAAAAATCAAATCACAGTTCATCATCTTTTTTTTGATTCTCAAGCGATCCTCCATAAAGATTCTGCACAGTAAAGAACATCCCTAGAGCCACGGCCGAGACCCTGAACACCCTCACGGTTGACGCACTTTCAAGCACTAATACCAACAGCGGCAGGGGTGTTGGGAACATTATGTTCGTTCACATGGATCATATTTTGAAGGTGATTATACTGAATTGAAATTAAAAAAAATATATATATTCTCGTTACTTTCCGGACAGACCTTGTCTGATTTTGAAAGTAGCATATTTTCAGTCGGGCAGTGTAGATGGTGTTTTTATGAAATGCTATTATGCTGTTGGATAAGTTAGCTGAAGGAAACTAAAGCTGCATTCAACCTACCTCTGAAGTAGAAAGTCTATTCGTTTAGCTGCAAAGTGGAAAAAACCCATAAACGGCTCCATGTTTGTGCTTTGTTAGCAACAGTTTAGCCAGCTAACTGTGATGAGAGATGTATATTTATGTCCCCAAAACTGCGAACTGTCTAGTCAGTGTTATAAATTCAACAAGAGGATGTGTCTATGTTGATTGATCTAAAGCAAATACTTGTATCTACAATATGACTTACTATAAAAATAAGAAATGCTGCTTACATTTACGGCATTTGGCAGACACCCTTGTCCAGAGTGACTTACATTTATTTCATTTATACAACTGAGCAGTTGAGGGTTAAGGGCCTTGCTCAGGGGCCCAAAAGTGGCAGCTTGGCTCTGTTTGAACTGACAACCTTCTGGTCAGTAGTCCAATGTCTTAACCACTGAGCTTCCACTGCTACTTCATTTATTTTCGAAGCAGCCGTGATGATTTGGTGTCATTTGCTGAATTCGGGGTTGAGGAGACTGTCCCGAGCTCCCAAGTAGGAATTTTGAGTCGCGGGGCTGTTTTCTTTGGGTTTTCCCTGGTCTGTGGATGAAAATGATGAATTATGACCTTTAGTCGAATGCAGAAGTTACATTGAAGCTCTTGAATGAACAAAATGGTAACAATAATATCAAGAGCTTGGAATTCCTGGCTGATGGATGTTTTCTTGAACGCGTAATATATTGGCAAGCTATGTGTAGTACCGAGACCTTGGTATCACTGTACTCGGACCAGCATTAAAAAGGTCTTCACTCAAGGTACAAACTGTATGAAAAGTGATATTTTGTCTGCAGACGTGTCTCTGCAATGATGTGAAAGATTCATAGAAAACAGCCTGGCTTCTCAGCAGCATTATACAGCGGCAGCAAATTAAAGCCTTGTGCACTGGCCAGATTCATTCTAGCTGTATTTGTTTGTGAGCGCTCTATGTGTGTGACAGAAATGCTAACGCTGACCTTGCGTCCCCGTGCTTGGGCTGTACCAAGAGCTGCACTACATTGGTTGATTTGCGATTGGTAAAAGGATGTGAAGATGCATACGAGATGAATAGAAAGGCCTAGTTTGAACTGCTGATCTGTTCACAGGTCCCATGAATCTGAGATAACGCTCGAAGTCTCACTCGTCTGACTTTGCCACTAGTAGCGCGTCCTCTTCTCCATCGCTCCCTTGAGCCTCTGGCCTGGCTTTTTTTTTCCATTAACTGGATTTATCAGCCGTAGTAATTACAGTACATTCTTAAGCCTCGGATGCTCGTGGCACGGCCTCGACGGAAAGGATTGCGCTTTAATGCTGCTGTTCGCTTCGCAAGGACCTAATTAGCAGGTTTGTTGTTGGAGCTTAAGAAAAGGAGATGGGAGGCAGTCAAACAAATGAGGTTTGCGCTGTGATGTAGGGGCGTCGGCCTGTCGTTATTAACCGCTCTGATTGCCAGATGCAACCCCTCACACCAGGATCTGTTCGCATGCCTGTAATGTCCAGCGGTGCTCTAAAGCGTCACACAACTCGGTGCTCAGAAGAACAACAGAGATAATAGAGACATAAATGAATGCCTTCAAATGGACAAAGTGGGTGGTATTTGGTCTGATGCTGGGGATTAAATAAGGTTAAGAGCTGCCATATAACGCACCAGTACTACACTGTTCCAGAAGGTGGCACTGTGACACCATCAAAAAGAACATCTCATCTCCATCTACAGAGAGAACCGAAGATGGGTGTGTGTGTTTCTGATAAACACATAAATATATGTCTGTTATTTAAAGATTGCAGCTTCCTGATGTCAGAAGTGAGCCAAGGCTCATATTTCCTCACTGAAAATTTGATTAGACATTGTGTAAATGGTCTTTGTGATTATAATTAACACCGGATCAGTTAAAGGTTATTTAAATTTAGGCTGTTTGTTTAATTTGTACTCCGCTGACTAGTAGAGCCATCCTGGGCTGGCAGATTTGCTTGATGATTTAGAGTGGTTTTTTTTTTTTTTTTCCTGGCTAGGGTTGTGAGAGAGAATAAACACCAGTTAGGGATGCGATGCCGGGGAAAAAAAATGGACGTGCTCTGTCAAGCACAGCTTAAAAAATTGTAGAAGCTGTCTGCTGATTTATGAGTCTTCCTCTGTCGTAAAGCCTGACTGCTACTTTCTTGTCTTATTGATTATTCAAATGCGAGGGCGCTCGTAGTGACTGGTGCTACATGTTTTGCTTCTCTAAACCCAGACCCTTTGCTCGCTGTCAGCTGTAGTCAGAATCTGTACTGGACCAAGGAAGGCCCCCAGGGAATCAGCGGTAGTCAGGTCACCATGTATCTTCACCCACAGAGACAAATGGTGCTAAGTGGGAACACACCGTTCTCAAAGGCTGTGTGCTATATAGCACCTGCTGTTAAACAGTGAGAAATTGCCACTGCCATAGGCACAAGCCATTAAAGGCTCTCTTGTCTACATTGTCACAACTTGTACATGTACAGCTTTTACTCCATCACAGATACCACGTATAAATTTTATTCCCTTTCATTTTTTTCCCCCTCTGCTGTTGCTGTTCTACACACACACACACACACACACACAAGCGCCGTTTCCAGAAAAGTTGGGACACTTTCTAAAAAGGAGACAAATGGACAAAAGGACAACGAAAATATTTTCAGTGTTTTCGATAATGAAATTAATTCTGTTTGTTAAATATAAACAAATTTAGAAATTGATGGCTGCAACACAGTCCAAAAAAAAAAAAGCTGGGGCAGAGTAGCACTGTTCTGGACGGTTCCACAATTAGCAGTTTAACTGGTAACAGATGAGGTCATCAAGACTGAGTATAAAAGGAGCATCCAACAAAAAGCCTTAGACTTTGCAAGCAAGAATGGGTTGTGGTTCACCACTTTGTGTGAAACTTCACAAGTTATTTGTCAGTCAGTTCAAATACAGTGTTTCTCAGTGCAAGACTACAAAGAATTTCGGTCTTTCACCATCTGCAATTCATAATATCATGAAAAGATTCAGGGAGTCAGTGGAAATCTCAGTGCGTAAAGGCCAAGGGTGGAAACCGCTGCCTAATGTACGTGACCATTGAACTCTCAGGTGGTATTGTTTGAGAAACCGTCACGTTACCATGATGGACATGGCCACATGGGCTCGGGAGTACTTTGGAAAGTCATTTTTACTTAACACAGTCCACCGCTCCATCAAGAAATGCAACCTGAAACTGTATTATGCAAAGAAGAAGCCATAGATTAATTTTGCACAGAAACACTGGAGAGTTCTCTGAGCCCGAAGTCATCTGAGATGGGCCAAAAGACAGTGATAATATGTTCTGTGGTCAGACGAGTCCATGTTTCATCTCGTCTTTGGGAAAAAACGGACATCGGATTTTATGTGCCAAAGATGGAAAACACTGTCCAGGCTGTTACCAATGAGAAATGCAAAACCAGCATCTGTGATCTGTACTGTACCATTGATGCGGGGGCTTATATAGGCATTTTGGACAGACATGTACTGCCTCATTGTGCATGAGTTACAGCGTGACTTGACTGGCCTGCCTGCAATCCAGATCTGTCTCCATTGAAAATGTAGGTCTCCTCTGTAGTAGCTCTTTTGTGGGATTATTCATCATGTGCTTCAGTGGACATTAGGTGCCTTTGACCCTGTCGCAGCTTCACCAGTTGTCCATCCCTGGACTATCCTTGTCTATTTATTTCAGGTCTTTCAATACAAATACGGTCCACAGTGTGATTTTACTTCAGAACTCAGGTTCTGAATATATTCAGTGGACCAGATTAGAACCTTTATTGGCCCAAACCCAGCTTGTGTGTTGTATGTTTGACACCGCTTATATACATGTTAAATGAAATCAATAGTTCAGTGGAATTTTGTCTATTTGACTTTAATTTCAATTTCATTTTCTTGGTGCTGCCTAGCTTTAGTGGCACCATTTCCAGGCTCTGAGGCAAAGTGAAACGATACCTTGGACATGTAGTGGATATCATGTTTATGCCATGGCACCATATTTAGGACACACAGAGTTGCCCAAGGGCCTAAAAGAATGTTTCACTGTGAATTTCAATAAGAAGTATGTGTCCATTGGAAACTGCCTAACTGACTGCTTGCTTGCTTGTTGTTGTTGAAATGCATATACACGAGAGATGCAAGAGACTCCACAAAGCACAAAGTGGACTTGTATTTCAGAATAAAACACGGCAGAACGTATTGCATCCAGCAGGCCTGTAGGCCCGGAGGTATTTTTCTATGCAGTAGGCTATGAAAAAGCAATCTAATTCTGACATCCTGTCAGAGATCCTGTACCACTGACATTTGCATGATAAATGCTGCACAGTTGAAGGTGGATTGGCAGAAGTATGCTAGCTTAGTTTTTTTTTTTTTCCAAACTGTTAAGTACAACATAATGAAAATTGGTTTAAGAGTTTGTAAAGAGTAATAAGAGACAATGGAGTGTCGCTGCAATGGACAATGGAGTGATTTTCAGTTTTGGTTGCAGAAAAGTTTGGTATTAGGTTTAACCTTAGTCAGCTAAATGATTTCTCACGTAACTTTTTATAGAGCTGTTGAATACACCTCTTTACTTGTTGGTGAGACTTTCTTTGCTTTCCATTGAGTGGCCTCTCGACACTTACTTTTCTGTCGTCATCTTGCTTTGGAAAGCAAAAAAATATGGCCTCATATGACAAAACGATATCCTCCCAATAGCAGTAAGGTCTGGTCAGTCATTCTTTTCTGAGTTTTTTTTGTTTGTTTGTTTAACTGATTCTGCAACCTTGTGTTTCTTGTCTCAAGTCCACTAATGAAAATGTGGTGTGTGATATTTGTGGTGATATCATTGTACCAGATGTGCAAAATGATTATGAATCACACCCAGGAGTACACATAAGAGTTGCGGCAGGCTTATTGATAGAATGAAGTTCCAGGTTTCTTCAGTCTAGTTTGCCCTCTGACTTTAAATACACAAGATGCATTATTCAGGCTTATCCTTTTCTGTGTTACTCATAGCAGTGCATGTATTAGTAAAACATTACTGCTTTCTTTGTTTTTTTTTTGTTGCAGCTCCATATCTACATGTGGCAAGAACGTCTCTGCATGGAAATTCTTCATATTACTACATATTTTTTGACAGTTTTTTGTGAAATGCCATGATATTCAGAGAGAAATCCCTTCGCTCTGCCCCTCTGACCTGACGGCAAGGAATACATAAGTTTTGAAACAAGACTATGCCTAATGAGTTGTTGCTCAACAAACTGCTGGCACGTGGCTTTTTTTTTTGCGTGTTGTGTGCAGAAATTCTCTCACTGTGTCTTGCGGTGTAGATTAGAGCAACAGTTAATCTCCTGTTAGATCAAATCACCCTGGGGTCATTCTTCTCGGATCTTTCTGCGACCAGACCTCTGAAATATTAACTTTGAAATATTGTGCCCACTATCATATCTGCTGCCTAACAACCCACTTTTTTTTTCCCTCCCTCTGCTCATCCCGTCCACCTCTAGGCTGTTTTGCTTTGCTTTTTGCTTATGCTATCTCTGCTTTTATCTGCATGCTTGTCTGGAGTAGGATGGATCTGGGCTGGTAATGAGTGTCCACAAGGCTGGCATTTCTAAGCCGTCTTGTTCCTGGGTTGCCTCCCGCCCTGAGGCGAGTCTATTCCAGGCCAGGGCCAGAGGAACAAAGTGAGGGTCGGCCTGTGGTTATATATCAAAGTAGTGAGGTTTGACTAATCAATGCATTGCCAACATGACGCCATTTTCTTTCATTTCTTCCATTTATTTTTTTCCATCACAGAATGGAAAGACTGACACTTTGGACTTTTGTATTAGCCTGGAATTATTCATTGATCCCTGTTTATCTCCTCAGGTTTGTTTTGAAGAGATGAGTGCCATCAGAGAAATTACTTCTGCTTTCCTCATGGGACTGCTGGTTTAGATCAGATCAGCAGTATTTGTTGGAAAACTTTAGCGCTCAGTATGTGTCCTGGCCCAGATTTGGAGGCTCTTGTACACATCGTTCCCACACTCCTTTAACTGTCGTGGCACCTCTTGCAAAGAAGGGGTTTTACTTGAAGCCTGAGCTGCTGAGAGAGGCAAAGATTGGGACACAAGCCTTTGAGTGTGTTTGCGATGTCTGTGTCTTGCGATAAACTAATCTGTGTGCAGCATGCACTAAGTGTGGCAGTCCCCATCGCTCACCCGGGTCGTTCGATGAAGCACTAAGCAAAGAACAGCATGGAAGGCTGCCTAAAATGGTTTGTTTTGCACTGTGATGACAAAAAGGATGAAAAGACTAATGCCGCTAATGACCGGCTTCCAAGCCAGTGCTACCTTTGCCTCCACTGCTTCCGCTGCTAATCAGACAAAGTCTGAGAGAGAGATAGAGAAAGAGAGAGAGAGAGAATAAAAAGTCAGCAGTGGGGGGAAAAAAACGTCATGACGCACCATTCTTCCAGCAGACTTAGGATAAAGGTTGTGGTTCAGTCTCTTCCGATTCCCACGTTATGAAGAGAAAAGGGCTGCACGGCATACGCTATGGATGTTTCGATATTTTTCATCCCCTGTAGCCAGACAGCTCCTAGACAGATGTCTGTAATCAGAATACTGTCTACAACCGGTTTCTGAACAGCAAGTAGGACTCATCTTGTGAACACAGCTTTGCATTAGGCTAGTAGTGATGTGTGTACACGTTTTAACTGCTCTTACATCTGCACAAGTCCTTCAAGTCAAAATAAATAGTAGAAACAGTCAGCATTCTAGACAGACAACTCATCACATAGTGTGAACAGAATCTTAAGATCCAATTAGCATTGGTGCAAAATGCCATTTTTAGATGCAGTGCACCTGTTATTTTAACTTCCTATTGATCTACCAATAAGCTATTAATAACCCTAAAAACCCTCATTTGCAAGGGCCACAGATCTCAAGATTGCAAAATTACAAACCCCCTTTCTAAAAAAGTTGGGACACTTTATAAAAATGTAGTAAAAATTGAAATCTGGACTCGTCTGACCACAGAACACTTTTCCACTGCCCTTCAGTCCGTCTCAGATGACTTCGGGCCCAGAGAACTCACCAGCATTTTAGCACAAAATTACTATATGGCTTCCTCGTTGTGTAATACTGTTTCAGGTTGCATTTCTTGATGCAGCAGCAGACTGTGTTAAGTGATGGTGATTTTCCAAAGTACTCCAAGCCCATGTAGCTATGTCCATCATGGTAGCATGACTGTTTCTGAAACAATACTGCCTGAGGGCTCGATAGTCACACACATTCAGCAGCGGTTTCTGCCATAGGGCTTTATGTACCAATATTTCCCCTGACTCCCTGAATCTTTTCATGATATTATGAACTGTAGTTGGTGGAAAACCTAAATCCTTTGCAATCTTGTGCTGAGCAACATTGTATTTGAACTGATTGACAATTGTAGCTGCATCACAGATCCAGAATTTCATATGTTCTCTCCAAGGATTTCCTTTGGGTTCTTTGGTTTCCTCCCTCCTCCTAAAAACATGCTGGTAAATGGTTTAGGTACATAAAAATGCCCATAGGCGCAAATGTGTATTTGCATGGTGCACCGGTGTCCCATCCAGGGTGTATTCCAAGGGATAGACCGTGTAGTCGGTGTGACCCTGACCAGGATAAAGTGATTACTGAAGATGTATGAATTGATGAATAATTTGAATGTGATTAATGTCCTTATACTAATACACATTTTACTTATTTGTTAATCCTATGCTTAACCTTGTTACTCATTAAATTGAAATGCAAACATTGTCCATAAAAGGGCAAATAAAAAGTCATATAACACTTTTTTTCTTTGTAGTTTTATCAGTTAAATAGAAGTGATTTAACAAATTACAGTTTTTAGTTTTTATTGCACTTTTACAAAGTGTCCCAAATTTTCTTGAAATGGAGTTTAAATATACATAGTTTTATAATGCATCTAGCAGAGCTGCTAATCTTTGCTGTACCATAGCACTGGGGACTTGTTTGTGTGAAATCTGGATTTCCTTGGTCCATGGGTTGTTGCAGCTTTTGTGGAGTTAAAGCTGCTAGAACAAAGCTCCAGTGAACATTAGCACATAGACAGAGACCGAATCAGTCAATGCTTGGTGCCTGGGGATCTGGGCGCTTAACCGAAGTTTTTCTCTCTATTGGGAGAAGCATGCAGAACATTCTGTGCTCATCAACTCTTGTTTAGTTTTTTTTTTTTTTAACTTTCATGAGTACTCATTAAGTGGTCTGATACAAAGGCTAGGACTTATGGTTTATCAAGGCTGCTGGCTACGTTTCCCCTGAATCCACCGTGCGAATGCGAATGGGTATTTCGGCTTTAAACTTAAGCAGTAGTTCTACATCATGGATCCTTGTTTGCCCTTGTTTGCAAACCGCTAACCTGAGAAGCATAAAGCAGCTAGCGAAGATGAATGAATGAACTTTTGCAAATTTGGTGTTTTTCCACATTTTGTCTTCTTGTCTATTCAATCCTAATGTTATCCTTGGTGCTTTTGACCACACTGTTTATGATTTACTCTTGCCTCCTAATCGGCTGGCATGCTAATGTGAGCATTTTAGAATCACTTCTGTGTTTTCATGTGGACAGAAGTGGATATGGATGGGAATATCTTAATATGTGTGGATGGGGTCTAAGGTTTGTAACCTGATCCCACCTTCAATCTGACCTGTCTTGTTTAGAGTTACACCGAAACCACCTCATAAGAACTGACCAGTAGGCTCTCACTGTATGCCAACTCTCTTAAGCTCAACGATCATGATGACTGACCTTGTTGAACATTTGGAACGTTGTGGTGCTCTTCTGTAAGGACAGACGGACGGTGTTTCCTGAAACCATGCTTATGTCCACCCAAGTTCTTCCCTGGTGTCCTCCTCTTCCTCATTGCAAACAAAGAGCTGAAACATTACCGCGGTGTGTTTTGGTTGCAGGGGCCCCTGAGGGCGTCTACAGAATAGGGCATGTCCTTCTGAGCCTGACAGAAAACAGAACTCGATGACTGATGTAAGCTGTTTACCCAAGCTCACTTGGGTTAGACTCAATGAGATGGCTGCTCTGGGTCAGCCCTGCAACCCTAGAATTCTTTCATTTATATGTCTCAACCAATTTTCCTTTAAGGCTGCGTTCATATTACATGACAAACATGACAAATCAATGATGTCACTAGACATGCCTTGTATTATTGGGGTTTCGGAGAGTAGTTGACTAATAGTTGCCGCTGTGGGAAGCTGTCAATTAGTCTGGGTGGTAGAAAAAAACAGTGAGGCAGACCATAAAGAAAGCCGACTAAATATACTTACTGTTAGTCCAACAGCATTTCAGACTAGATTTAGCCACATCTACGGTGAACTGCACAGGATTGCACTAGGAACAGTCTTTTTAAAATGTCCTTTTGTCTTAATGCACTGGTAACACTTTATCATCTTACATGAACTGTAGAGGTGTGTGTGTGTGTGCCTGCTTTATAATCCCATTCTTGAAGAAATTCCTTCCATGCTTAGCTTTGTTGTCCTTGAAATCTAAATAAAATCCTTGCAATGTGGTATAGCGGATTCTGTTCTGATCAGCGCTGTGTGAACGAGCACGTCCAGAGCCATGATTTAATCCCAAATCATCTGTGCATATCAGGTCAGAAAGGTGACTCAGACTTGTTTTTGGGGGGGCTACCGAGGCTGGACTTGGACACGGTGGAAAGTCCTTGTAGATACTGCTGTGTACATTGTATCCTCCATCCATCACACCATGCCGAGTGCATTTTACGAATTGGTACATCTCTAAATTGTATAAGATACACAGATTAAAATAAAGCACCAGAGCTGGAAATTGGTATTGTAACCTGTATATGGCTGTAAATTGAGCTGTTGATAAGAGGCAGCCTTTGCTGCATATATAAAGCAGTCTAAAAATAACAGTTTGCTTTGGATGGAAAATGGAGCTAAAAATTAGTATACAATATGCCTTAATAATTAGTTCTGTCAAATTAACGTGTTATTGAACGCGTTAAAGAATTAATCGCAATTAAAAAATGAACACCACTACAAATTTTAATGCAGATTATAATTTAGTTAAATTACGCAAACCAGCGGCGCCGCAGCGAACACAAACATTCCGAAATTGACCGTCACGTTACTCGTTTTAGGCTGCATTCCAATCGCAAGGGTCCCTAATATGTATCCCTGCTCCCTACACACAACACAGGGTACAGAATCTGAAGGGCACTTCATAGGGAACTCGGTCACTAAAACGGCTCTATTTGAAACGCCCTGCAACGTCATCAACAGCGGACAGCTGTTTGGTTGTGTTCTACAAGGCAGCACTCAGCTGTATTTAACATGTTAAACAACGCTGTTCAGACTCATTTTATATGCTGTAGGCATAAATGTGATGAAACGTCTATGAACTGTGGGTGATGTATTTTAACTTATTAATGTATGTTTTGGTTGGAATGTAAACGTACTCTTCGGTTGCAACGTGCCGCGTTACTCTAATTGGCGAATTGATACCTTTAACCAGCTCCAACTCTAATCAGTATATCAGATGAACGAAAGATAAAAACGATTTTTTTATTTAAAATAAAAAGACATCAGTCGTCATTAATGTTTCACTTTTATCAAATAAAGTCAAGTGAATAATGAGGCAACATTCAGCAGTCATTTCTCTTTCATTTTCAATGGTCCTACGATGCCGACCTACATGTACAACGCAAATCACAACGTGCATTAAAACCGCGATTAACGCAATATTAAAAAAAATTATCGCATGACAGCACTATTAATAATATTCAAAACCCAGTTTCAGAAAATGGGACACTTTCTAAAAATGCAATAAAAGCTATACATCTTTGAAAAAAACTGTAATTTGTTAATTCACTTGAAACTTTATTTAACAGACAAAAGGACAAAGAAAACATATTCAGTGTTTAACTTAATTCCATTTGTTAAATATAATCAAATTTAGAAATTGATGGCTGCAACACACTCAAAAAAAGTTGGGACAGAGACAAAATAAGACTGAAAAGGTTTTACAAGTAACAGTGGAAGGTTCCACAATTAGCAGTTTAACTGGTACCAGGTGACGTCTTCAAGATCATCGCATCAAGACGAGAATCAGACAACAGTGACACGGACTGTTGAGCAGCTCAAGACTTGTACACAGCCAAATTTGAGAATGGGCAAAAATTGCGCATGCAGAACTGCAACAGTTAGTATCTTCAATTCCCAAATGATTAAAAAGTATAATGAAAAGTAAAGGTAATGTGACCCAGTGGTAAACACACCTCTGTCCCAACTTTTATTAAGTGTGTTGCAGGGATCAATTTCTAAATTTGTCTGTTTAACTAGGAAGTTTAACAGAAGTTAAGTTCATCACTGAAAACACTGAAAATCTTTTCGTTGTCCTTTTGTCTGTCAAATAAAGATCCAAGTGAATCCAGTTTTTATTGCGTTTTTAGTGGAAAGTGTCCCAACATTTCTGGAAATGGGGTTTGTTTTATACAATTTACATACATGACCATGTTAATTTTATATATGTATATATTACAAGAGAACCCATGAAATACTAAGGCCAAGGTTATAGATTTTTTTATTTTGATGCTCTAATCACTGTTGGATCAGTGATGCGTAGAGAACTTTAAAACGTCAAACAATCTCAGTTGAGATGTCATTTGTGGCTTTTTTGTTTTGTCGCTGAGCTGCTGACTCGGGAACGGAAATGACATGGTTGCCTGTCAGTTTGTCGCTTGCTAGGCAGGGTGTGAATTCAGGGTAAGTCTCACTTCTAGGGCTTTCTTTCCATTGAACATACTGTGAATATTTTTTTTGCCGGTTGTTTATTGTGGATATTCTTGATAACACAATTACCTGTGACAACTACAAATGTGGGAGAGTAAACCCTGGCTCCCCTGTATGGGAAATCATTTTCATTCATACTGTTGTTCCTTTTTTCTTTCATTACATGGGCCGGTCTACCTCTCACCATTCAGTGCTTTATATTTGCCTACGCTTGTTCTTTAAGGCGTATTATCTAGTTATAATATAAACTGGCATGTTACAAGTGCAGTCCTACACAGAATGCATTAAAAGGACCAAGCAGCATTTATATTATGCCTCCGAGCTCGGGTTTCTGCGGTAGCCAGGACAGCTCAGACCTGAAGTGCATTCTCTCCGTCTCTACACACCCACACACCTCTGCTACACCAACAACCTCTGAGACACCAGGGAGGTAAGGATCGGATCATCCTGCTCCTTCTGGTACAAAGACACAGCTTTATGCTGTACGGGCAGCTGATTGACGGGCAGGCAGGGGCTTGTGATGTGTAATTAGGAAGCAGGGAGCATGGGGGATGAGAAGAGAGAAGAGAGAAGAAATGAACCTCTTTCTTCTTCTTCTTCAGACTCAAAGCTGCAACCCGACAGCGAAGATTGTGCCCTGTGTGATTTGTTGAGAAGGATATCCATTTCCTCTGTCAGTGCTACAGCAACCCAGCAACAGCTGCAACCCAGGTTTCGTACAGATCCACCCATTCTGGTTGTATTCTGGTCTTTATAGACATCAAGACCACAGGAAGTCGTTTCTGTGAATTTGCTTTCATTGATGAGAAAAGCTTTCTCACTAGATGGAGCTGTAACTCTTTCGTTCAGGGAGAGAAGCCATGGGCTAGTGCTGCCTCCTTACTCCTGCATCCGGCGCCATTAATGATCTTATTTAAGACAGACAAATGACAGTGAGCACATGGACCTCGTTGCTCATCCTCCTCCGTTATGTGTATTCATACTCGTGTGAACATAGCTGTTGACTGACAGCTGACTGACATGAACAAGGTGCAGATGTGGCTGATCACTTGCCTTCTGTGTTTGTGAACAGCAGTTCATAATAAACCATGGGCTCTGAGTGAAAGTTTGACCTCAGATTTGTACTTTTTGCTCGTTTCTATTTCCTTTAATACTAGCAGATCACAAGTACTAAGCCTGAAAGAAGCAAGTATAGTGTAACACTGGTATATCTGTCTATATAGTCTTTAATCTTTTTTCCACCGATTTCCATCCTGTTACTCATGATCGTATCTTTTGCCTTTCAGATATGCACCAGTAATTGCCAATGGTATACATTTTTTACTGAACTCGACCTGAGCTTTTTATCCTGTTTTCATGGAACAGTTTTCAACATGCATGGCAGGGCAGAGGTGGCCAATTCCACAGACCTAACAAGCTGTCAGTGATTGAATATCTGTCTCTTAACAAGTCTCCGAGACTGTAGGCTCCCAGAAAGAGGGAGCGGTGTGAGAGTATTCAGAAAGAAAGAAAATCAGCCTAGATTGGTAAGGCAGAAGCTTATTAGTTCTATATGTCCATGGATGTGTCATGGACAGTCTCAGCTAAAAGTTTGTGTACCTGAAGGAGAAAGAAAACTCAGTGGAAGAGCCTGTGGAAGCAGGTGGCATTAGGCACCTCGGAACAACACTTCAGAACATCCTCCTGCTGTCCTGTGCCACAGTGGTGAGGAAAAGCCATTTGTTTTTGACAACTGTTTTCCAGGAACTGCCTCATCATACACAGTGTAATAAATGTAGTCTTGTTGGGTGGCATGATGGCTCAGCAGCCTCTCAACTCCAGAATCCTGGTCTTTGTATGTTCTCCTAGGGTCCATCTGGGTTTCAGCGTGGTTCTTCGGTTTTCCTCCTGCTTCCCAAAAACATGCCCTTAGGTAGAGTGGCTAAGATAGGTGTGAATGAGTGCGTGAATGTGTACATCCGGTGCCCTTTGATGGACTTGATGGCGTGTGGACCCGCTGTGTGCGTGTTCCTGCCTACCACCCAGTGTTCCTGAGATGAACGTGAGCCTGGTTGCTACTAGAAATGACTATATGAATGAAATATGCATGCTTATATAGATTCTGTTTGATTGTTGAACAATGCAAAGGACCATGCAGATTATTCTACTGTTTATCTTTGAGATTGGGAGTTGTGTTTGTAGCTGGACTGGTATGTTGTCTTTTAAATTAGCAGACATCTTGTAGTAGAGAATTGTATGTTTGTAGGTATTATTAGCACCCAATCAAACTGCTTTTGCTTCCTGTGTATAATCTGGTGTGTATTTTTGTATTATTTGGCAGTTTGGGCGATTATTAAAGCGAACATGTCTTTACGCTGCCTCGTTGCACCCCCTGGATCGTTCTTTCCGGAAAAATGTTTGGATTTTGCTTTGAATAAGTAAAGCAAATATTAACAGGGTTAAGTAGGCTCATGCCGTAATGGTTATTATAGGTACTCGTATGTTACGGCAAGGAGGGAAACGGTGAATAAATCAAAGAGAGGCTGTACGTGTAGAGCGCATGGAAATAAATCACCACTTATAACAGATAGAAACTGTCAAAGAGTTAATAAGACAAAGCAATGCAACTTGTTACCGAGGAAACTTGTCCGTCATGAATAAATCCGCTTTACCACTGACTTTTACAAAACATATAACCATCTCTCCACAAATAGACCTACACAATTGCAGACCTTTTTTTAAAAATCCGTTCATTCGGAGCATAATTAGTAACCATACAATAACCATACACGCAACATTAAACAACCTACACAATTTGTCATTGACGTTTTTTTCCTGGTTTCCTTAAGCATAGAATGAAAAGAATCCTTTCTTTGTGGCGGCAACTCTTGCTCGTTGCTACGCCGGGCACTTTAATGAATTGTGGGAAGAATCCTCAAAGGCAGTGCAGTGATTGATCGCACCCCAAATCTCCGAACACACAAGTACAACTTTCCACCGCAAACGGCAACAAATCCAAGTGCTGGGTTGGTCTGCCACACTGTTGGAAAGCCTCTAGAATGGCACTCCTTGGTGTACATTCAGACTGTTCCCAGTGTTCGCTATACACATGTGTATATGTCTAGGTTTTACACCTGAACTGACCGCAGTGTCTCACCGGGATGTTTTTTTTTTTTTTTCCTCCGGTACCGAATAGCAGATTATTCAGAATGTACTGCAGATCTTTTCTGTGTGTTTGTAATGTAAAATGGATCCAGTCTCCTGTTATGCAGCGTCGCTGTTAGGCTCACACTGAGGAGGTGTACATAAAAGAGAGAGAGACAGAGATAGAGAGAGGAAGTTGTGAAAGAAGAGACTATGAGGAACAGTAGAGTCCACAAGGAATTAGAGAATGATGGAATGGTGTTGTTTTTGGTGCATTGGTACATTTGATTCAGCTATGAGGTTTATTCTGCAGAATGTGGCTGTAAGCTAGGAATAACAAACAGACCGAAATCATCACCTATTTCTGCGCTGTTTTTCCTTTTTTCCCTGTCCATGTAAGTATGACATGGAGCCTGACTTTTAAACCTCACCGCATGCTGGGTGTCCTCTATGATGACTTTGAGTGAGCGAACTAAATACTAAATGACTAAGTGATTAGTCGGGCTGCAATCAGTTGACTAATCGGATTCTTTCCGATTTCCGGGCTCATAAGTTGCAATAGCGTTCTGAAGCATCACAGTTTTTTTTTTTTTTTTGTTTTTTTTTTTGGTAAGACGTTTCTGTTTGCTCCAGAATACACCCTGCTGCAACCATCCATGGTCACATCATCAATAAAGTCCTATGCGTCAGTCGCACTGGCAGCTGTACATGCCCGTGGCACCGTGTTTCACAGATGAGGTGGCCATCCAATGCCTCACACAGTCAGCAAACTTGGCTCGCCTGCGTTACACAGTTGTCTGTCTCACTTTGCTTCAAACAGATGCAACACACCATAAACCATTTTTACAATTGGTGCAGTGCCGTAATCCAATGTCAAACACAGTTACAACTTATTGCGCTCATAGTCCAATCCTTTCGAAACTTGGCAAGCGAGCGCCGTATGTGCCCCAGATCTGCTCGAGCGCCCTCTGGGTTCCTCGCTGAAAACCCTGTGTTGTCACTCAGTGCTGTATTTTTCTCGTTTCTCTTAAACCAGGGCATTTAACGTGTCCGCACTACAAGTTAAAAATTTAACAGAGGCACCGGATCGCATTTGTAATTTTGTACAGAAAAGCCCACTTTCTTTCAAGCTCTGATCTGGTGGCTTTGGCCCTGCTTTTATATTTCTGCCGGGTTGTCTTTCTGCCCGCCGAAAAGCCTTTTAATTACAGGACGCCATCAGTAAGACTCTCATTATCTTGTTTTTTTGTGTTGTTTCAAATGCTTTTCTGGGTTTGGTTTTTTTTTTTTCTTTTTCTTTTTTCCCCCCGTGTTGACCTTGTTTATTTATTTGTTTTCTATTTTGCATGCATTTCATTTGTCCGAGAAAGATCCGACTTGCGGTTAAGATCGGTGCCGCGTATTGGAATGTGTGTGCCCAACCGCCGCTTTTGAAGTCTGCGCGTATTTTCTGAAAAAAAAAAAAAAAGCCACATTGTTTTTCCTTTGCACTCCCCGACTCCTCTTAAAGCTGAGCTCGTGTGAGCTGTATGTACAAGCGGTTTGGTCGGCGGTTCCTCTTTACCAGTTTCGATCTGCCATTGTTTGGAAGAAAGCGCCAGGCCTAGGCAGGCCACGAGCGTCTACTTTACCCCAGCTGTTTTTCCTCTCGGAGCGCTTTCATAAATAAAGAATGCCGCCCCAGGATTGAAGTCTTTAGCTCTTGTTTGTAAAATGAGATTATGAGAAGAAGCAGAGCGCTCCTGGCAGTCGGAATCAAGGTGGAGGACTCTTGCAGGGCTTGTTTGACGTGTGAACTGTAATTTCAGCCCTGATATTGCTCTCCCCTCACATACTGCCACTGAGCTAGAGCTGTCAGAGAGAGGAAATTCATGGCCTGGAGTATTCCAGCTGAGCGTGCGGAGGTGTGGGAGTGTGTGCTCTGTGGTTGCTGTTTGCCATATTGTCAGTCCTATGGTGAAGCATAATGGCACAGAGTGGGATGAGACCACACTCCCAAAATACCACCATTTGTCTGACCAGAGAGTGGAACTGTCATATTCTGGGCGCACACACACACACACACACACACACACACACACACCCTCAGCAGTGACCACTCAGCCATCATACACACCCATATAATACCTACGTGCACTCGTATGCACGAGGGCTCACACACACACACACACACACGCACAGTAGTCATTAATCTGTTTTTCACACAGAATATTAGACTGGCCACTAAGCTTTCTGATACACACACACACACACACACACACACACACAGATGCTCAGCACGTCCGATTCTCTGCTCAGTGGTAATTGTTTACAGACCTGAAAGCTGTGATTCCAGGGTTCCACTTTGCACCTGTCCCTAAAAGCTCCAGAGTTTCTACTAAGCCTGTTGCCTTTTCCTGGCCACACACACACACACCAACCATTCCATCATTCTGTCAGACATTTTATTTGCTGGTAAGTTCAGCAGCTGTGGTGATAAAGCAAATCAGAGCCTTTTCCTCTATCACTCACTTTGCCTCTATTTTCCCCTCTGTCCCCTTTGTCACTCTTAAACTTGTTCCCGACAAGAAAGCACTTCTACGGCATTTCACAATCACTTGAATTCAGTTCACTTTGCCACTTTTCTGCTCACATTAGAGCTACATTGTTCTGGCCAGATGATGACCATGAAGTCGTGAAATCCTGATCGGTTTTCAATTACTTGGCTGTTTTTCAAACAAAATCGTCAGTTCCTTTACCTCATAACCTCATAGCGACCTGAACATGATTCACCTTACTGTATGGACACCGCTGATGTCTGAACTGTGCTGAGCCACATCATACAGGGCCATTTCTGTGTTATATTATTATACACTCATTTGTACCGTGTTGTTTTTTTCCTTACCTAGCACTGTTTGACACTTTCACCCTACCCCTGCGCTTTAGATTGACCACTGTCAGTGTTTATTTAATGGCAGGCTATCATCTCATACACTTATCGTGTAATACAGACTGATGCTGCTCTTGTAAATGTCTTGTGTATATACTTCATATATGTATATAGAAATTACTCACTTTGGCTACATTATGCTTGATAGGCAATCCCCACCCTCTTAGTCTGATTGATTTATGTCTACTCTGTGTACATTGTATGGTGTGGTACTGTGATGCTGCATATTCCTTCGGGAGTAATAAAGGTCTGGTCTGGTCTCGTCTAGTAAGGTCTCGCCTCGCCTCATCCCGTCCCATGCATAAGAGCCACTATGAGACATTCAGAGAGGCTTCAGAGTTGTAGCATTAGTCAGTAAAACATTATGGCACTGTAATCTATAGATGAGGTCGCCGTAATAGAACAATAAATCCAGCGTTCTTGAATAAAAATGTTTAAAAATGACAAATCAAGTGGTTTTATTGACAGAACTTGCTCAATATGTCTGTTTTTCCTCAATATTCACATTTCTATGAATATAAATTTCCTTGCTCAGGCGCACCATGGACTGTAAAAAATTAAAAATATGAAGTCACCCTATGACGCTGGACTTGCAGTATTGGAGCTCCACACTTTAAACCTGCAGTATCGCAATTGGTAGATCCGTAGAGGATGGAGATTTAAACAGTGACCAAACTTTGTTACTAAATGAATAAACATAGTCAGGACTATGTTATATGATTCTCAGTAGTTTTTTTTCCCCCATGTAAATGTATTTTTTTAAACTGTATTTTTTTAAATGTATTTAGCTGGGAGTTCCTAAGCAAGATATTTTCCCTTAAATGTCATTTCAAAATATTCTTCTGTAACCCATGGAAAATCCTTCCCAAGCTGAAATTTTCTGCTGTGTGTGATTCTGAAAACTGCAGGCTTTCCTTGGCTGAAGCGTGTGTTTCGCTTTTGTGTGCATCTGAACCAGAAGTAAAGCTGTAGCGTTTTAAAATCTACTTACCAAAACTGAAAAGGGGGAAATTTGCGTTTTAAGATTACATTCTGACTGCTGCGCAGGAGAATCACAGACATTTTGACAGCCAGTGTCGGAGTACTGAATTATGCCCGTTTCTATATGAGATGCAACTTTCCAACAACTTGACGTTCACTGTGTGGGGAAATCACATTTAACTAGCAAGGTGTTAGACATATTTGGACAGACTGACTACATTTGCCACCGTGTTTGTTAAATTGAATCTTCACCCAGTGTGATCTTTGTAGAAAAACAGCCTGAGCAAGATGATAAATATGAATTCATGTTGAACTGGTGAAATATATTTATGGTCTCTTTAAGTTGACATGTTAAAGCAAAGCATGTTGGCTAAAAAAAAAAAATTGGGCAAAAATTTCTGACACTGCATGTGTAATATTATGATCATGTGTAAACCCATTTGAATATACACTGAAGTACCAGAAAAACTGGCATGGGAGCCTATGCAAAATACATAGCAGTACCACCTATGCACATCGTTGGTTTTGTCCACTAGTGCGTTTATAAAGTTTGGATTTTTTTGGACAAACAGCAGTGTGAGGACTGTGCAACGTTCCCTCCAAGATCCTGTGGGCAACCTACCAAGTATTACCTGGTATACCAGTTTTTCTGTTACTTCAGTGTATTTGATAAAGCAGGATAAATTCTTGCTTATACTTTAAAATTCAGTTTATTTGTAAACTAATATTGGTAATATGTAAAGCCAGTGTTATATAACATTATACAACAGTTAGTTCTGCCATAGAGGCATGTCATGAGTTCTGATATTAGAGTATAACAGCACTGGGACTCTATATGTATCAGTCTACTTTACAGGTTTGCTCTATTAGCTGTCTGTCTTAGATTTTAACAAAATCTGAACATATTTCTACAAATAAAATTTCAGTTAAAGGTATTAAATGTATTATTAGTTTAATAAGTAGCAAACTAGTGCACAAGAAAATGTTTGTGTTGCTAGGCAACAGTCTAGTCCCAGTCCAGTTGTGGAAGTATATGTTTTGGTGGTGCAAAAAAATGACCGATTTAATAAAAAAATTTAAAAAAATCTTTTGCTTATTAATGTTAACCTTGGTCATGCGTGTATGACTGACTCATAGCCGTGCTGATATTCAGTATAACATCACTCCCTCTCGTGATAATTGCTTAATTAGCTGCCGTATTATCTTTATGCTGTGCATAACATCATACTGGTAAAAATCATCATACTGGTAAAAATACAATCTTGTTTTTTCATTTCTCCACTGGAGCGTATATACAGCATCAAAATTGTTCTCCAGCTTGTGAAAGGACTCCTTTAAAGAAATCCACCTAAAAAGATTCTGGCCTTCGTAGATTATCTCTAGTTAAACGGTCAAATTTAAGATATAAATCTACCATTTACCTTATTTTCAACCAGAAAAACAGTGTTCATATACCAGTGTATATAGCCGACGTGTTCCTTTTCTTTTTTGTCAGCATGTAAACAGAACATAGATATTGATTGACTATGATACATATTCATCCTGGATGATGATTAAAATATAAATCTATAATATACAGTACAGTTAATAGCTGTGAAAGAACGTGTATGTGGCTGTTTCTTGTTTTGTTTTTAGAAATGTATTATCAGTATGGTCGGTAAGGCTACTCATTTTCATTTAGAAGTTTCAACCTGTTTTGATTGTTGTGTATGTAGAAGGGGTGTAATTCACTACATTGAATAAGATTTAAATGCTAAATGTAATCAGACTGAGAGAATAAAAGAAAAAATTATACACTGCATCTCCATAGCATGCAGTGGAAGCTGTTGTAGGTTTAGTCCACGTGGTTTAGTGATTTGTTCAGTTTAAGTTTAGTCAGAACTTAAACTAGCCTGAGAGCATTTCACCAAACGTGTGTTTCTTTTTTCTTCCTCACAGTTCAGTATCAGATGGAGATGATGCGAAGTCTTCGTCACGTCAACATCGACCATCTGCATGTGGGTTGGTACCAGTCCACCTTCTTTGGCTCTTTCATGAGCCGAGCCCTGCTGGACTCTCAGTTCAGCTATCAACACGCCATCGAGGAGTCTGTGGTGCTAATCTATGGTACGCTTTTCCTCTCCTTCCATCTGTCTGTCACTTTCATGATGCCTTTTTGCCAGAGTTAATGAGACTTGTGCAGCTCTGGGCTTGGACTGGAGAATGTTTCTCACTCTTCCGTTGCTAATGCTCTCTCATGGCCTTGTCCAAATCTCACCGTCTCGATTGTCTGTCTGGACAGAAGAAGCTCTGCTTACTCTCTGCTGTTACTTCTATTACGTGGTGTTGGCTCTTTCTCGCTCTCTTTCTCAAGTATGTCTTCTTTTTTCTTTGTTTTCTGTCTGTCCTCTCTTAAATGTGTCTTTGTCTCTCTCTCTGCCTCTTTCTCTCTGCATCTTTTCCTCTCTCCAAAGCATGTCTTCTTTTTGTGTTGTCTCATCTCTCTCATTCACTCACTCACTCACTCACTCACTCTCTCTCTCTCTCTCTCTCAGTCACTCACTCACTCTCTCTCTCTCTCTCTCTCTCTCTCTC
>JAOVVH010000036.1:16544826-16562011 GCA_028566435.1 Scorpiodoras heckelii
TTCTGCTTATTATTATTATTATTATTATTATTATTATTATTATTATTATTATTATTGCTTTTAGTAGTAGTAGTAGTAGTAGTAGTAGTAGTAGTAGTAGTAGTAGTAGTGGTAGTAGTATTACTAGAGTATGCTCTTAACACTTTATTTTATTTATTTTGTAGCCTGCTCTTCCTATGTACCAACCCCTATGTGTATCTCGTGCCTACAGAATTAATTTTAAGAAAAACTCTCTGTCATTCTTATATAACAACACAAGTAAGTGCCATCATTAAGGTTTTTGTTCTCTTAAGAGGAAACTAGGGACTAACAAAATATTACTGTGGACCATACTGATCCACTGGTAAAACACTTTCTGAATACACACATCCCACAGATGCTGCATAACAAATGGCAATAGTTATGAACACATTCAGGACTCCAATTCCAGCTGTGGAACAGTCGTGCTTCCCACAACATTTGCGTGCCATGCTATATACCAGCTCGCACTGTTTCTACATTTCAGCTGACATGTTGTCTTTGACGGTTTGCAAAATCTGCCCTTAAAAGCTTGAATTACGATGAACTCTTCTCGACAGTAAAATTAAAAAAATTATTTATCACAAATCATCATTTTTTTCTCATAAATTCTCCTCTCGGTTACAGGCAGACAACGAACAAAACTATTGAATGATATAAAAACAAAACATAAAAATACTTACATGTGTTGTGAATAAATCTGTAGAATATAAACAGCGCAGAAATCTTTTGCTCTTTAGTCATGACTATTGCTTTGCTTTTATGAGCTTTGATCTTCAACTGAAATATTAAAAAGACATTTTTATTCTTACAAGTGGGGAAAGATTTTTATTATTAAAATAACAAACAAGCAAACAAAAACATCTCGTGAATAAAATACTTCAGTGTTGTCCTATTATGTTAACGTTCAAAGAGACACACAAAAATCTCAAAATTACAGAACAAACATTAATTTCGTTGATAAACAGTGACAGGTAATAGTTTAGAAAGATCCTACAGCGCACTTTCTGACAGAACTGAAGTTCTACAGAGGTGGATGCTTTATTAGGCTTGTGACAGATTAAATCAAAGGATACATAAACAGTACTGTGTTTATCCACACCCCGAAGCTCATAAGCAAAGGGTGCAATGTGACAGCACCGCAACAAGTGAGTGAAATTGAGAGTGACAGGAAACTGGACTCTTGGTTTGAGCCTCAAATATTCACCAGTCATGTGTGCTTCTTCCACGCCTTTCCCCATTTCATCACGTCGCCCTCTGACTTCAGAAAGATGGGAACATTTTTCTCCCTGTGACGGAAAAGGCACAAAGAGCGGATTGTGCGGGTCATTAAGTTAACTAGTCTATTTTGCCTTGAATAGTCTCTGTTTCGAGTTAAGGTGAGGTAATGTTTATGTACCATTATACCACACAACTTTCCCACTTTCCCCGAACCAAAATGAGCACAATAGACATATTCACTCACTACTTCACAGAGTGAAAAAAAAAAAAAACTAAAAAGACTGCATAAAGCAAAAGAATAATAAAAAAAACAGAACAGAAATAAATCCTATATTTGTGGGTTCTAATGGGGCTAATTATATTGCTGATATGGTAATGTGGAGCTGCTCCCCCCATCTGCTACACGGGAACAAAGAAGCAGTTGTGCAACGCTGGCTAAAATCAGATGTTAAAGATATTTCAGGACCTTGTTGAGTCTGGACAGCGGGGCTGGAGCACCTAGAGGGGAAATGACTTCCATGCCTAACCTATTCCAGCCAGTCTGAGTGATACTGAGGGGAGTGGTGGGAGGAGGGCAGACGGGGAGGACGGGGGCTTATTTGGCAACAGCTTCACCCTTTTTTTTTTACAATCTGGGTAAAGTGTAAAGAAAGACTTTCAAGACAACATCTTGTGAGATTTTGCTTACATTTTTTTAAAATTTTTTTTTTAATTGCACTTCAGCCAGATTGAGGAAGCAAAGACACCCCAGATAAAAGCACCGAATGCAGCAAGCAACCAAAGTCAAACAGTATGCACTGAGTTCCCATTTCTCTTTTCTTTTCTTTTCTTTTCTTTTTTTTTTTTTTGCCTGAGATGATTTGCACTTGGCACAATGTCATCCCAAATCCAGGGAATGCCAGATGGATTTTCCACAGTGCTCCCTTGATGGGGTGTGTGCTAAACACTGCTTGCCAGAGACAAATCAACTATGAGTTGCTGTACCACAAAGGGCACTACTGTTTCATAAAAGAGCACAGCGCTGTAAACCGAGCCATGGAGACACGCTTAGGCGAGTTAGTGTTTAAACCATGCATTTACATACTGTAGACATTTACTAGATGTTTACCACAAAAATACTCAGCCTGAAAGGAACAGGGATGAAAGGTATTAAAGATCAAACTGTATTATATATCTGAGAACCAGCTAAGGTTAGAATCCGGCTTAGGCAGTAGATCCTAAATTTCCTAGAGAGAATTTTCTAGAATGAAAAACATACAGTACATCTCATGGAAAAAAGTCTCCGTTTTCCTGTAACCATCTACACGCGTTACATATCCTTCTGAAATCTATATTTTGTGGTGTATGAAAATATAGTGAAGAGTTGTTTGATTGTTTATATGTGTGTTTTTGAGTTTGTAATGAAATATATCTACATATTTGCTTGATCTTGCTTAGTTATGTAGTTACATGTAGATTAAACTTTTTTTTAAATCATAAAAACATAAAAACAATGATTAAACATCTGTGTTAAGAGTGGAAAAGAAATTCCATAAAAGGAATATGTTCAAATACAAATTTCAAACATTACTTACTTAATGAATTAATGATCTTAAAGTAGAAAGGGTGGACAGTGTAGTTTTTTTTCGAGAATGTTAAGTACCTGGATTGAATAATCAGTAAAAACAAAAAAAAAATGTATTTTAGCTATTGTAAAAGGTTCCCCTTTAATTCAGGTACAATACAGACCTGTCGAGACGCAGGATAAGAGAGTGCAAAGCTCTTTTTTGCTACACTGTACAAATGGGAGGACATTAGGAGATCATTAATGGTTATTATGGGTTGTAATTTGCTCAGTAAATTACATGGAGAATGGATGATTAAAAAAAAAAAACACAATAAAACAGTTATCCACATCCTCTCCGGAGCTAAAAATGGAAAAGCAAGCCAGAATGAGCAATACTCTGTTTGGCCCTTTTTTATTCAGCACAGATTTCAAACTTACTGAGTGGTTGATGAATTTACCACTGCGTAGAAGTTCTTATAGCAGCGTGATTTTGTAGATACCTTAGTTGTGTGTTGTTGTAGAGAACTTAGTAGTGTGTTGTGTAGCTATATCATTTGCTCTATGAGAACAGTACATAATGACTTTTTTTCATGTGTGTAGCTGCATGACAGAAATGTAGAAACCTACACCAATGCAACAGGTGTCAATTTTTTATTTAGAATACATATCATACAAAATTTACATTTACGGCATTTGGCAGACACCCTTATTCAGGGTGACTTACATTTATCTTATTTACACAACTGAGCAACTGAGGGTTAAGGGCCTTGCTCAAGGGCCCAGCAGTGGCAGTGGTGTGGATTTGAACTCACAACCTTCAGGTCAGCAGTCCAACATCTTAACCACTGAGCTACACTGCCCCTAAAAAAATGTACAGTTAAGGGGAAAAAAGTTGGCATAATAATGAAACCAAGACTTGATGCAAGTTTTACAGATTTTCTTTTATTATGACTGAACAAAAATACAAAACAGACAAAATGATATTTCTGACTGTGATATAGAGATGGACTTTTACTAAACTTGCCTTTATGGATTTTTCAGGTCTCCTGCTGTTTGTTTTGGAATTTAGCAAATCTCCCTGGCAGATTTTCTCCCAGTTTTATTCTACTCTTTGGTTGCATCTTTGTGTTTTTTTTCCACTTCTGAATTGTGGGTTTTGGTATCCCTAAAAGCTCTGATATCTTTTTATACCCTGCTTTATGAGAAGTCAACATTTTCAGACATTCACCAGCTGTTTTTCTGATCTTATTGACTTTGCCTGACTGCTCACAGTAAACTGCTTGAAAGTTCTGAAAGTCTGTTCCACGTTTTCTATCTTAAATAAGACTTAAACAAGAACTAGTGAAGAAAGCACATCTCTGCCGTCACCATTAAGTTGACTTGATGCACGTTTGTTAATGTTTGTTGAATTATTTTTTAAATAAATGACAAGCACAGAAACAAGCACTGATTAAAACACAAAATTTTGCTTCCAAAAATGATTCTTTGGGGATCTTGAGTGGGGCAATAGAAACGCATTTGGCCTATCATTGGAAGATTGTGCGATTGAATCATGACAATGCCATAGCCATTCACAGTCGGTAGCCACGTAAGTAAAATTTGCCGTGCTCCATAGATTTGAGGGATTGCATACCCTTTTCCACTGTCAATCACAGTGTCACTAGCCAGTTGCAGGTATCTGTGAGCTCATATATGTAGAAGATTGTAGATTGCACTTTCCTTTGTGTCACACTGTGATGCAGGGAGATACAATAGGAGACAGCTGGTTGGTGGGTGGGAACGGGCAGGTGAGCAAATTGGGGAGAAAATGAGAGAAAAAATTATTTTATTTGTGTGGTTCTCCATGGCACCTTTAGAGTCCATGACTATATACCATATATGGTTAACTGTCTGCATGTTTGTATTTAAATTAGTGATACCATGAACACACATAGTGGCTATGACCAAGTGGTGCTTATTCATTGTGTCCTCTTGTGTGTATATGTATGTATGACTATACAAACTGAACGCATCCCGATTTTTACTGTGTGTACAAATTGTAAGGAACAACGTAGAACTTAAGTCTGCATGTCCTCCCCGTGGGTTTCCTCCTTGTACTCCGGTTTCCTCCCACAGTCCAAAGACATGTATATTAGGTTAATTGGTGTCTCTAAAGTGTCCCTAGTGTGTGAGTGTGTGTATGAGTGTGTGTGCCCTACGATGAATTGGCACCCTGTCTAGGGTTGATCCTGCCTTGCGCCCTATGCCGCCAGCTAGGCACCGGCTCTCCCATGACCCTGGGGACAGGAATAAGCGGTTAAGAAGATGAATGAATGAATGAACTTAGAACTTAGTGTTGTTAAGTAAGGATCATGGTTTGCAGGTAAACTAGACGTTTCTTTCTGCACGGAAACCAACTGCACAGTCCTGTGCAGTCTTAAAGGAACCTCTTGCACTTATCATTCACCTGAAACCCACAATCCAAGTTAAATGCCTTCAGATGCTTAATCTAAATAGGCTCTAACACATCACCCGCCACTAAACTTAGTATTCTGCATAGACCTAATCTATATGCTTGCGTGTGTCGAACCTGCTCTGCTTTGAGTTTGGATATGATGCTTTCATGTGGCACATTGTCTGGTGCTCTTTGGAATGTGAAATGCATTACACCATATGCTCTGCTGTAACTCATTAATCCCAATGTCTACTTCAAAGGCTTGTGACAGATTGATCCCCTGCATTAAGCCTGGCCTAAAATGCATTGGAGGCAAGACTTTGAAATAAATAAATAGGGTTTGAAATAGCTGAACATTAAGAGATAATGCTGTTGCCCTTACCAGCAGTGAATGCTGCACAGTTACATGGAAAGTACTTGCTTGGTATCTGTTAAGCTTTGGTACTGTTTCTTTCATTGCGTGTTTTATTACCTTTGCATGCCATTGTGTGCTCTTACCTCTCTCTCCTCTCTTCATCTGAATGCAGATGACAGGTTTTACTGTGCATGATGCAATACTGCCAAAAAAAAATAAAATAGAGAGTTGAATATAAATATATCAGTGAATGTGCATAATTTATGTGCAGCTAAGGTGGTGGGAGATTTCATGCATGGCCATGCGTTTTTTTTTTTTTTTTTAGCCTTCTGCCAGAGCTGTATAAGAGGGCCAGAGAGGAAGTATAACAATCAACCATCAGGGAAAATTCAATGGCAGTATGGTGAAGCTGTTGATGCTGATGTTGATGTTGATGTAGATGTTGATGGTGTTTTTTTCAGTGTAGAGGGACTGCTTTCTTTGATCACATCAGAGAGTCAGTGAATATGTATACTGTAGATGTAAATGTACTTGGTCTATGTGAATACTGTGCTGTCTCTTAAATGCCTGATTTATCTTTTGTATATTTGTCACACTTAACTGTTTCATATGTTCAAACTAAATTTAATACAAGATAAATACAGTTTTGTATTTATGATTTCATTTATTGAAGGGAAAAAGTTATCCAACACCAACTGGCCCTGTGGTAAAAAAGAAATGGTCCCCTTAGTTATTCAATCAACCAATTAACCAATTGTAATTAGGTTCAAATAGTCTAGACATACCCAGGTTTGTTTACTGCCAGCTAAATCTGTTAAATCTAAATATCACTCAAATTAAACCTTTTCAGCAATGTGAAGTAGGCTAAAAGGTCTGAACAAGTAGCACACTTGTGGCGCAAACAAAAAAAAATTTGAATAGATAAGAAAGAAAGTTATTGAAAGATATCGTTCTGGAAAGGGTTAGAGAACCATTTTTAAGGCTCTGTGACTCCAACAAACCACACAGAGAAATATTATGTCCCAATGGAGAAAATTTGGAACCATGGTGAATCTTCCCAGAAGTGACCTTCTGACTAACATTTCTGCACTGATCACTGATCCAGGAAGTCACAAAACAGTCAGACAAGCATCTAAGCAACTGCAGGTCACACTCGCCTCAAATGAGGTCAGTGTTTAAGATTCCAACATTAGAAAGAGACTGAGCAGAAATGGTATAACATGGAGCATTGCAAGGCAAAAATTACTACTAACCAAGAGAAACATAAAGATTCAACTCATATTATCCAGAAAAATACCTTGATGACCCCGAAGCCAAGTGATGGCATGGAGATTCTTTGCTGCTTTAGCACCTGGGCAACTATCCATAATTGATGAACCATGAATTCTGCTCTCTACCTGAAAATCCTAAAGAAGAATATCTGGTCATGAGTCTGTGATCTGAAATGTAATTGGGTTATGTAGCAAGAGAACAAGCTGAAGTACAAGACTAAGTCAACCTACCTCAAAATAAACAAAATTAAGGAGTAGTGACCTTAGTCAAGGTTCTGACTTGAACCCCATTAAGATGCTGTGGCTGGACCTTTAACAGGCAGCTCGTGCTTAAAAGCTATCCAGTGTGGTAGAATTAATGCAGTTCTGCAAAGAAGAGTGGGCCAGAAATGATTCCGCACTGATGTGAGAGGCATATTTATAGTAATTGAAAGCATTTGGGTGCAGTTGTTGCTGCCAAAGGTGTTTCCTCATGTTCTCTGTGTTATTACATTTTTTTTGAGGATCTGAAACAAATAGTAGAATAATAGAAATAGCAGAAATCAGAAGGGGGCAAATACATTTTCAGAGCACGATATGTTGTTTCTATAGCGTCTGTGTTTGTGTGTGTGTGTGTGTGTGTGTGTGTGTGTGTGTGTGTGTGTGTGTGTGTGTGCGCGCTGGTGTGCGCACATTAATATAGGTTCATATGCTTGTCCTTCTGAGAGCCACGTGACTCTATTGTAAAGATGTCAGAATCAATTGCTCTAGAAAAAAAAATAATTTGCTCATGACTTTGATAAAAGAAATAGAGTTTTGTAACCATCTGTTTCTGTGTAATTATTTCAACAATGAGTATAATTCTTCCACTTGATAATTGCAACTGTCCCTGTCATAATATTACAGATGAGAGGAACTGAGTTATAAAGTTAGCAGGTTAAGTGCCTCTTCCATGTTGTAATTGAACCTCAGTATAATGTGATTCAATTTGCTAATGGAAACCATTTTTCAAAAATGTTTCATCTATGCACATGATAAATGGTGTGGATTGTATGCATTCTGATAATTCCATTAACTGAAACTGGTTCCTTTAAAAGTAAAGAATGACAAAAATAAAAAATCTCCCATCAATACATATCCTGTGATATAAATACTGTTTTTTTTTTCCATTTGTGCATTATGTTTTGCATGAATTTACTTAATAAGCTCTTTTGATCTAAAATTTTTCATCTAAACACATAAAAGTATATGTCACTGGCACTGAGTTGTTATAATTAAATCATATCTGCACATGAAAAGACGATTATTTCTAAAATGCGTCAAACCGGCAGAACATGGAAAAAGAAATAAATAAGCCCTTTCACAAATTACAGGGCATGTAGGTTCTTCCCCTCAAAAATACATTTTACCACAAAAAGTAGAGAATGAGTAAGCAAAGAAAAAAAAGGGGAGGGGGGGTGGTGTTCAGGGTGGAGAAAATCTAAATCTGGCTTCATTCAATACCACTCAATTTATCCCTGAAATGAAACACTTTTCTGCCTTTACATGTAAATATGGGCTTTCATGGGGCCTCTGTCTGGATGTTCAGCAAGAGCTGGACAGCATGTGGCTTTTATTTTGGCTGTACAGTAACATGCCATCTTTATTAAGGCTTGTAATTGTGTGATTAATACTCCAATGGAACATCACACACTCTGGCTAAGGGATTCAGGCATGGCTATCAACATGCATAACTCACTTTGATGTTCTGATCAGTAAATAGGTTCCAAATGCATTAATGATGTGATTTTGAAGCAATTCCTTATCTTGTATGTGTAGTTAATGTCTCAAAACAATCAAGGAATTATATGATTTTTCTCCTCAAAGCATTGCAGCTGAATCTGTGCAATTGAGAAATGTGTCTGTGCTCCACTGGCAGAACAACAGACAATAAATAGAATTCGTTTTTTTTTTGGTAAGAAATGCTAAAAAGATATGTTTGGTTATGGAATGGTTTGACAAAAGGAAATGCTAAGCTGGATATGAGTTAAGCTAATTCATTAGATATTCTGTACTTCCAAAATATCTAGATAATAAATTCTAGGTGTCTAGATATCCAAAATAATAATTTCTAAAGGTTGTTTGTATTTATTCCAACGCTGTATCTGAAATGTACAATCAAACATACTTTGTTAGAATTACATTACAGATTAGGTCATGTTGTGCTAATATCTCTTGTCCCTCTATAGAATATGAAGAAACTTTTTTTCCTTGTTACATTTGTAACCTTATCTTATTGTAAAGAGAGAAGAGAGGAGAGTCCTTTTAGAAATGAATACATCAAGCACTGCTTTTTGTGTTAGACACTTAAACAGAAGAAAGAGTTTTTGCACAAGACAGAAAAATACAATACTCATTATCCCATGGCAACATGAGCAGATGAGGCAGGAGGGTAAGGCTCTTCTTAGGATCCTTTCATACATGCCTTCTCATCTGTCAGTGCCTGCTTCATAATTCCTAGCCATAACCAACACTGACAATATGTATAATTATTGCATCCAATGCACTAAAGAACTCACAAAACTATTTGGCGCTTGTGAGCTTTGCCATCGTAAAAAAACCAAAAAAACTAATTAGAGCCTTTGTACAAAGAAACATTACTTTCAAAGTATACTTCTAGGAAACTTGCGATTAAGACGTGTGCAGTTACTTCTGAAATAACCGTAACACACAGTATGGAGGATTTTATCATTTAAGACAAAGACACCAAATTACTTCATAGTGTGCAGCTCTTAGTTCAGTGATCACACTGAAATTACATTCCTTTCTCTGAATGCTAAATAAGTGTGTGAATTTATTTGGAGGTTGGGGGGGGGCATTACTGAAACATACAAACTTACTGTAATTATTCAGAGTGATTTGATTGATGAAAGGAATGACTCAGTAAGAGTAATCAGCTGGAGAAGAGGATAATTAAAGAATTATGATCATGGCACAGGACTATTTCCCATTCTTAATATTTGACAGCAGTGCCACCCTACACTATAATTTTGTGGTTTGGTATTTGAAATTTTTATAAACTGTTATAACATTGTGTAATTGTGTAACATTGCGTAATTTGTGTGGTACTGTGACACTGCAATTTCCTTCGGGATTAATAAAATCTTATCTTATCTTATCTTATCTTATCTTATCTTATCTTATCTTATCTTATCTTGTCTTGTCTTGTCTTATTTTATCTTGAGACAAATAGTAAACAAGAAGAAGTCAGTGTTTGCTAAACAGCATGTATAGGCTATAGGATCAGTTTCACCATGGGCTTGTGTTGAGCTAGCTTTAAAGGTGACCTATTATCCCCCTTTTCCACAAGTTAACAAAATTCACCTAAAATGACTGTGACGTGCTTTGGTCAAAATGCCAGAAGGATCAAAACACCCTTCTCATCATGTCTAAATAGATTTTCTTCAAACACCTGGTTTGAGTGTCTGTTCCATTAAATGATGTGTATGAATGTAAATTATATGTATGAATGAATCAAATGATTGATTGATTATATATTATAATTGAAAGCAAGTGAACAGTCAGTTGTCACAACAATAACGATCTGTATGACTTTGATGACGGCCAAATTGTGTTGGTTAGAGGACTCTTTCAGACTCCAAGATAAGAGGTCCTGTGGGGTATCCCACTATACAGTGGTTAGTACCTACCAAAAGTGGTCCAAGGAAGGACAACCAGTGAACCAGCAACAGGTGGTGCATGGGGAGAGAATGCTAGCATATCTCGTCCAATGGCAATAAGAACTAATGTAGCACAGAAGGAAAAGTTGAAAACATTAATGCTCTTTATGATAGAAAGGTGTCAGAACACACTGCATCACAGCTTGCTGTGTATGGTTCTGTGTATCTACAGACCAGTCAGAGTGTCCATGTTCACCCCTCTACATCACCGAAAGCAACTACAACAGGCACATGAGCATCAGGACTGGACCATGGAGCAATGGAAAACGTGGCCTGGTCTGATAAATCACATTTTTTTTTACATCATTTGGATGGTTTTGTGTGTGTGTGTGTGTGTGTGTGTGTGTGTGTGTGTGTGTGCGCGTGTTGCTTACCTGGAGAAAAGATGGCACCAGGATGCACTATAGGAAGAAGGCAAGCCAGAGGAAGCAGTGTGATTCTCTGGGCAAGGCTCATAATGTGGGTGTTACTTTGACATGCAACACCTACCTAAATATTGTTGCAGACCAAGTACACTTCTTCATGGCAACAGTATTCCCTAATGGCTATGGCTTCTTATAGCAGGATAATGCACCCCCCACACTGCTAAAATTGTTCAAGAATCGTTTGGGGGACATGACAAGGTGTTGACTTGGCCTCCAAATTCCCCAGATATCAGTCTGACTGAGCATCAATGGGATGTGCTGGACAAACGAGTCAGATCCATGGAGGCCCCAGCTCACAATTTATGGGACTTAAAGGATCTGCGGCTAATGTCTTGGTGCCAGTCCATGTCTTGACAAGTCAGAGTTATTTTGGTGGCACAAAGGGGAACTACATAATATTAGCCAGGTGGTTTTAATGTTTTAGCTGAATGGTGCTTATATACTGTATATATAGGCACACAACTGTACAGAATAACTTTTTTCTATGCTGTAGAATTGCCGTCTCCCTACACTGGAACTAATAAGCCTATATTTCAGCAGGATGATACCCCTGTGAACGAAGTAAATTCTATGAAGACCTGGTCTGTTAAGTTTGGTGTGGAAGATCTCATGGGTATTTCACAGAGCCCTGATCTCACCCCCAAGAACACCTTTGGAATAAATTATAAGGCTGACTGAAGACCAGACCTCCTCAACCATCGGTGCCTGACCAGTGTTGGTGATGGTGGAGAGTGTGAGTGTGTGAGTGCTTATTGGAAGAAAATCTCCCATACAGTAAGTGTTTAGTTGAGTTGAGATGTGGTAAAGTACATAGCATGCTATTAACATAATTTTCATAAACACCATTTTCATCCTCACCACTCAGTCATGCTGCAAGAAACCACTCCATCAGGATAGAAATGTTTCATCATAGGATTAAGATGATAAGTCAGAAAGCTTTGTACTGATTAGAAATGACCTTTGCCTCCCAGTGGACCCATGTGGATATGTGACTGTGCCAGCAAAATACCCAAGTAACATAACAGAGCCACTGGATTTTTTTTAATTTGTCACCCATCTGTAGATACATTATAGAGAACCCTACCAAACTGCATTATCAGTAAAAGTAAAACTCATACCCCTTTTCCACCAAACCACAAACTATGTTCAAGTTCTGGGCTGGTCCTAGTGCCAGTTCAGAATTGGTTTAACTTGAGGACCTTCTAAGAACTTTTTCATGGGCTAGAAGGCCACCGCAGAGCCAAGTCATTATGTCACTGTATATGTCTCCACTTGTACATGTCTCCACGTTCCCAGCAACACTAGCGCCAAACACAACAATTACAAGCACAACAGTAAAAATGGCAGACTACATTGTTTCGTTACATATGATGCTGCTGCATTATGAGCCTACATTGGCATCCAAGAATGACTGGCCCAATGCATTTCTGCTGTTCATCATGATTGCTGTAGACGGCAATTATGTTCAAGATTATTGGTCACAATAATCCTGCCCCCAGCCCTTGACATAAGCAGTTCTTGGTTCTAGACCAGCAAACTGTTGGTGCCACTCTGATATCAGTTTTCCTGGATGAGAGCTGGTTCTTTGGCTGGTTCCAGATTAAACACCGGCTCTGAACTGGGCCTGAAACTGCCTCAGTGGAAAAGGGGTATCAGCAACTCTTTGGATGATTATCAGGTTGAGCTTTCTACTTGGGTTCTACTTGGAACCCTTTCTTAAATTGAAACCCTCAATTATACAGCTTTACATAGAACCTTTAGAGGTTTCCAAAGAGGGACAAGCTGAAGAACATCTTGATTAAATGTTTTCTTTTTAATAACAGAATGGATAGTTACCGGTTGATATCATCATTGTTGTGAACTTGAGTCACATGACAGACAAATTTGCTGACTTTCAACTTGGCATAATCAGCTTAATTTTGGCTTTGAATTAAATAACTGGACTCAATCCCTTTGACACGAAAATCTCAAAAACAAAGATTAAAAACCACATTTAAAAGTGTGTAGTGAATCAACTATGCTTTCCCCCAGCAACCAATTTTCAGCAAATCAACATTAATCTTCATTTCCAAGGTTAACATTCAACAAGAATGACAACCAGTAAACTTGCAGTAGACAACATCAAGTTAAAAGCTCACTTATTCCCCCACGTCAGATACATTATGCAGTAGCCGTGCTCCAAAAGATAGTAGCCGTTGCCTACAAAGAGTACATTATTTGCAACATCAGAAGGGTTGCAACATGTAGAAACTGTGGTTCAAGAATATCTGATGCAAAAGCAACAAATTTGTAGTTGTACATAACAAATCCCAAGGCAAAGCCAAACTGATACAGACTGATAAAGATGGGTACTCTTAGTGATAATAGTCTGCAGTATGCATTGTTGATGTCCTCTTGGTGAACTTTTGGTAGGCCGGTCACTCCTGGGAAGGTTTAGCACTGTTCCAAGCTTTCTCCATTTGTAAATAATGGCTCCAACTGTGGTTCCAGTTGGTTCCAACCGAGAGCCTTAGCAATGGCTTTGTAACATTTTCCAGACTGGTAGATTTCAGTGATTTTGTTTAGTATCTGTATTTCAATTTCTTTATTATGTGGCATCATATGTTGCTTTTTAAGATCTTTTAGCCTCCATCATATTGCCAGGCAGGTTCTATTTAAGTGATGTTTAGATTCAACAGGTCTGGCAGTAATCATGCCTGGGTGTAGCTAGTGAAATTAAACCCAATAGTCAATTGAATTTGGTTAACTGGGAATTTGCTTAAAGGGGCAATTACTTTTGTCACATAGGTCCAGGAAGGGCTGAACAGCATTTTTCCTTCAATAAATGAAATCATTATTTAAAAACATTATTTTGTGTTTACATGGGTTATCTTTGTCTAATATTAAAAGTAGTTTGACCATCTGAAACATTCACCTGTGACAAATATGCAAAAACAGAAGAAATTGGGAAGTGGCAGATACTTTTTCACAGCACTGTGTATATTTCCATTGAATTATAAAGTTTGTTTACGAAGTGATGAAAACCAGTTTTAAAATTCCTGCATTATTTGTGTCAATTCACTATACAAATGATTACTCTGGACTTAAATTTACAAAAGAGCACATTATGAGGACTTACAACTTTTAAGGACTTGACTTGAACTTATCAGTCTTGAATTGGGACTTCAATGCCAAGTCTTCCTTAATTGTGAATTGCAAAACAACTTGGAGCCACCTCTGGGTATCATTTCTTCTTCTTCTTCTTCTTCTTCTTCTTCTTCTTCTTCTTCTTCTTCTTCTTCTTCTTCTTCTTCTTGTACATTGCACTTGTGCTGCTATTTCAGCAACATGGCAGAATCACTCAGCTAAATGCAGTGCAGAAAGCAGCCATCATTATCACTTCAAGTCAATCTGAAATGTAAGTGTTTCTGTTTAGCTAAAAGGGAAGCTTCTGTTTCATGGCACAAGATCAACTAAAGGCAAGCTCTTTTTTATTTAATTCTTTCCCCCTCTGCTGAAATGGAGAAAAGTTACAGCACTCTACATTCAGCAGACATAGTCCATCTTCCTCTATGTGAGGCTTCCGCTTTGTTCAGCCCAGTTCCAGGGGGTGCATATGTGGGGGGTGGGGGCGCTTCCAGGGAGCATATTTGCCAGCCCTATCACGTTTCCAAGAAACCTCAAAGAACATCTAAAACATGTTTTCTCCTTCTCTCACTCTCTTTCTCACACTTTCCTTATCCTCCTCTTTTTTCTCCTGAGTAAGACGAATGTTCCTGCTGGATAATATTTCTTCAAAATCCATGAATTTGACAGCTGCAGGGATGAAAAACTCAATTGCACTGCAATTTTTTCTTTAGATATGTTAACTTAAAATAGTTTTGTTCATGTTTAGTAAGCCTGCTGCCATATTTATGCATAATTATCAGTGTTGGTTATATAAAGCAGGTATAATTTCTGACCAGGAAACAGGTTCTTTTATCTAGCAATCTTGCATTCATGCATGCATTCTAATAAAGAGAGGATGTCAGATCAAATATAAATGATCATACCAGCTATGGATCAGATGTAAAAGTTATAAAAGATGATTGTCTGAGTTATGCCTAGAAGATGCGTCTTGGCTATTCATCCTGTTCTTTCACTTACTCTCATTATTCCTTTCATGCTTTTCTTAATGATACTTGATTGACACTATGACTCTCAAAGTTCAAAACATTAGACTGACAATATACATTTAATTGAAGACATTTCAATAAAGGGTTATGGCTGATTTTCTTTTCTTACACCAAGTACATAATGATTGTAGTACCATGTGTGAATTAATTTTACCTTTTCTTTTTTATTTTTAAATAAGTAGTGCATGTACTTTTAAAATACCGTAAACAGTTTTACATAACAGTAAGTTGTTTCCCAAAACAAGTAAGAGACATTTACCGGTAATACTTGGGAGAAGCAATCACTCGCATATATAGGAGAAAAGCATCCTGCATGGCTTCCTCACATGCAAATGCCATTTTTATGCTTCATATTAAAGTTTTTCACTTGTGAAGTGGAAACTCCATAGAGATCAATTAAAATTGCGTGCTCCCTTTTACTATTTATTCTGAACTTTAATCTAAAATAATAGTTTACAACATTATAACTGTGCAGCCTGTAGCTGTTGATCAATGTGTTTGTATAGGCACGATACTCATCAACATGGGGAACGAGAATAAACAGAAATATGCTGTTTGTGCACTGTCTCAGTATCTCATGTTGGTTTTTTAAGTTAACTTTGTTGTAACAGCTGGTCCAACATTGACTGCACCCTTGTAATGTGTCCTGGGTGAGTTAAAGCTCAGTAATGGCTCCACTGGATGTGCGACACACTTCTTTTTCTATAGAGTCTATTTTTCTACTGCAGTTTATATACAAATCTGCATTTTAGTCTTATTTCTATATTTCTGACCCCTATCCAGGAGCAAATAATACAAACCCCATTTCCAGAAAAGTTGACACACTTTCTAAAAATGCAGTAAAAACTGAAATCTGTAATTTGTTAATTCACTTGATTTTAAGTGTTTTCAATGATGAACTTATTTTTCTTTGTTAAATATAAACAAATTTAGAAATTGGTGCTTGCAACACACAAGGTGGGACATCTCAAGGATTGTACACAGCATGAAAGGGCAAAAGTACCACTTCTGAAACTGCAGCAATTAGTATCTTCAATTCCCAAAAGATTAAGAAATATAATTTAAAGAAAATTCAGTGTGACACGGTGGTAAGCTTGCCTCTGTCCCAACTTTTTCTGGTGTGTTCCACTCATTTGCTCAACTGAAAATATTTTCCTTGTCCTTTTATCTGTTAAATAAAGGTTCAGGTGAATTAAGTTTCAGGTTTTTTTTTTTGCATTTTAAGAAAGTGTCAGTGATCAGTGATCAGTGATCAGTAGTTCTGTTCAATAGCTGATGTGCTGTTGTTGGTGTTCTACTGTGTGTGAACATACTCAATGCCAGTGCTCATATTTTGCATAGTCATTGTTGTGATGCCAATATATTTAATGAATCTTCAAGTCTGAATTTGAAGTCAGTAAAGTGTCATTTTCTTGGCCTCGCATTTGTGCTAAGGGGGTCTAGGCAGGTCAAACAGGACCAAATTGACATAATTGGTCTGCTCCAAATGAAATACCAATGCGCTGGCTTCATACCAGCAAATTGTGTTTGCACAAGCACAAAAAAATGGTGCCCAGGGATTTTAGGATTTCTTTAATAAAATGGTATGCAGGCCATGACCCATGAAAAAAATGAGCCATGCATGGCCATAATTTAAATTCAGTAACATTTTTGTGTCAAAGAAATGCTTAGCATTATGTGCATAAGTGTTCATTATGAATCAGTAACAGCTTCAAGGAACAGCTTTTGAATTCTTTACATTTTTTACACATAGACATAGTTTTTATCACAAATGGGAAAACTGTTTAATTTAGCTACCCCTTTACCCAGTGTGTATCCTTATTGAGTGGTTATTAAATCAATCCTGTTGTTGTTGTCTTTTATAATTCTTTGAAACACTGGTTTATTTTTGCCATTTAAAAATCAAACATGTTGCAAACATGTTGTATTTGTCATTCCAAACAAAACTAGGACTGAACAATATATCACTTAAATATTATGTAATCAGGTGGCACGGTGGTGTAGTGGTTAGCACTGTCTCCTCACAGCAAGACGATCCGGGTTCGATTCCCGGTCCGGGCCGT
>JAOVVH010000036.1:16654381-16670185 GCA_028566435.1 Scorpiodoras heckelii
GTTTTTAGACATAATAATAATAATAATTATTATTATTATTATTAGTGGTAGTAGTAGTGTGTATATTTCTATTAGTTTTTAGAAATAATAATAATAATAATAATAATTATTATTATTATTATTATTATTAGTAGTAGTAGTAAAAGATAATTTTTTGGTAATGTTTAGAAATGTTTCAGTTAATTTTTTTTTTCAGATTTATTGTCAGCTGTCAGGACAAATCTAATTATTTTAGATATAATAATAATAATAATGTAATTCTTTAAAATAAGTTTTAAATATATTATGATTTTTTTCTGTACTGATAAATTATTTAGGTGTGTTATAAACCAATGTAATACACATTAAATTTGATACTTTGTCTTGAGACATTGTGTGTGCGAGTGTGTGTGAGTGTTTTTAACATGCGTCTAAAACTATTTAATTTTTATTTGATCTTCCTGTTTATAATTATCAGTTGAGCAGTTTTTAAATGAACCATCATGTAAAAGCATTCACTTAAATCAATCATCTCATGCCTCCTTTGTATTCACTTCTATGTATAGTAAAAGTAAACACTGCCATTTTGCATTTTCATGCACCGTTACTCCAAGCTTCAAATTGTTCCTGATCTGAACACTTTTCAACATCCCACAGAAAAGTGATACAGCCATTAAAGGCGTCATGATTTGCTTTGTGCAGAGATAACTGTGCTTCTTCTGTCAGATTGGAAACATTACTGAAAACTATCCATCTGTTGTCTGCAGCATAATGTGCCAGTATTATTCTGAAGCCATGTTTTTTTTTTTTTGCCTGTGTCTTATGTTCTCATTTACACTCCCCTCCTTCTCCTTCTCCTCCTTCTCCTTCTCCTGCTACCAGGTGACATTAGCGGGCACCTTCATTGGCATTGGCAGGAAGACACCAGACTGTCAGGGTAACACCAAGTATTTCCGCTGCAAGTTCTGCAACTTCACCTACATGGGGAGCTCGTCAGTGGAGCTCGAGCAGCACTTCTTGGCTGCCCACCCAAACAAGATGAAGAACCCACCTCTGGGTATCGCTAGCCCTGAAGACAAGGCTGTGGAGGCAAAGGGGAACTGCAGACCATGGTCAGGAGTTGAGGAGCCAGGCACGTGGGCTGAGCGGGTGGCGGTCCGAGCAGAGGATGACTCGGTAGCCGGGTATTCGGTGCCTGTCCGGCCCACGGGTTCTGACGTGTCAGCGGCATATTACTGGTGTAAGTACTGCAGCTTTAGCTGCGAGGCGTCCAGCTCCTCTAGACTGCTGGAGCACTATGAGAAGCGGCACTGCCAGGCTGCAGGGCTAGACAACAGTCCGGGAGAGAGGGAGCAAAAAGCCAGAGAGGGAGATCTAAATGCAAAGAGGAAGGAAACCCAGAGCGGCAAGGCGGGCACAGTTGCTGACTCAGAGACAGTGGTGACCAGCTACAACTGCCAGTTCTGTGACTTCCGCTACTCGATGAACCATGGGCCTGATGTGATCATGGTGGCGCCGCTACTGCGTCACTACCAGAGGTCGCACAGCATCCATAAGTGCGCCATCAAGCATTGCCCTCTGTGCCCACGTGGCCTCTGCACCCCCGACAAGCACCTAGGTGATGTCTCATACCCGTTTGCATGTCGCAGGAGCTCGTGCCCGCACTGTGCCATGCTCCTTCTGCAGCTAACACCCATCGGAGGTGCCACACCACCACCCAGGGCCTCTGTCACCCACCTGTGCGATCAGTGCACCTTCTCCTCCTCCGACTTGGACCTGCTGCTGCTGCACTACGACAGCGCCCATGCTCCCCGTGCCCTGCTGGAAGCCAAGCCCGAAGACGAGGCGACAGGTGACGGAGGCAGCCGGGGCCAGCACGGAGAGTACACTTGCACCAAATGCAACTTCTACACCGAAGTGGAGGAGGAAATTTTCCGTCACTACAGGTAACAGCACACTGACAGTCAGTATGTTAAAAGGATTCTGCAAGTCGCTTTTATTTTAATGACTTGAATTATCTTTTTGAAAAAGGTACCGACCGCTGTGAATTAAGGCAATAATCTCTCAGCACCAATGAGCACATTAATCTTCGAGCTTGTTTTATTCTATTTAGGCCCCAGCAGTGTTCAGTCAGAGACTGGGATGCTGAAGCCATTGTTAAGATTACAGATAATCAAATCATGCATGATGTGATTAGACTATCTTTTGTCATGATGCACCAATATTGCTTTCGTACTAATAAGCAACAGATTTCCCTCACTGTTGCTCCATGCCTTAAGTTAAGTAACGCTGCAGAATAAATACATAATGTTAAACATCAGGTAATTCGATCTGCCTTTAAAACGTTCCCTTCATTGGTTTTGATTTAACTTGCCTTTAAGCCAAATAACTGCGTGTGTGTGTGTGTGTGTGTGTGTGTGTGTGTGTGTGTGTGTGAGAGTGTGTGAGCGGAGGAGAATTTTCTGTATGAAATCCCTTAAGCCATTATAGAGAAATGCTTTTCCTCATAATAGCTTTATGGGGAATGCTTTCCTCAAGGACGGGCGTCGTAGAGCACTACCTCAACATAAGATCTCAATTAGTTGGGTATTTTCTGCCATACTTTACAGGCATGTTGTGGTTTGATTTATAGATATAAAGGAGTCGACGTGCACCACAATTCATATTTGCCCGTTTGAGTCAAGAAATGCACTTTGTTAAATCCAGTGTACACGTCGTGCGAGTACAGCAAACTGTCTTTATCCCTGCTGTGTTTGACATTATAACACTCTGATTACACAACCTCCTTATCAGCAAACTAGGATGTCCGCTTTTTTCGTGGTAATGCGTTATATTTTATTTACCTCCCAACAATTTGTACCTAAAACAGATGCTTACAGGTGATTTAAATAGCCCACTGAAGGTGCTGTTTCTGAGTTCATAAATACAGTACGTATCTGACTATCCAGAGTGGATTACATTAAAATTTACCCATATTACATTAATTCTTTGTTATTCCATATTCCATACCTCATGTATTACTATTATTATTATTATTATAAATAATTATTAATTATTTTATACAAGCACACTGACGTAAACACATGCACTGGTCTAATGGGTTAAATATCTCCAGCATTTTAGAGACTAACAGATTGCAAAAGGATGGGGCTGTATTTTTTTTCCTCTCAGTGTAGGTTATGCAGTGTAACAGCAGTAATCATTGCAGTGGTTTAAAGACTTTGGCCATGGTGTGTGAACTGCTTTATGTTGAGCCACCACATGCTAAAACTGAGGGAAATGAGGGAAGAAGGCTGCGGCTGTGGGTTCAGATCTTCACACCAAATGAAATGCATACAAACAGCTCATTAGCAAAAAAGGTGCATCCTTGTTCTTTTTTTTTTAAATAATGATGTGTAAAATCCAGCAAAATGGTCTGTGATGTAGCATCACACAGTTGTGTACTATTTGTAAATTTGGTCTCTGGATATGTTTGTTGAAGTTTAATTTAAATATATTGCACAAATATAAGAAGTGCACTCAGAGTGCGCGGCCCTTTTTTATTACAACGGGATTGCAGATGCTCAGTTCAGTTTGGCCTTGATCTCATTTGGGCTTGAAGTATTTGCGCTATATTTTATATATTACTTAAGCAAACCAATTATGCGTTTATAATTTTTCTCCCCGACACTGTCGAACACATCTTTGCCCTAAATTTAAAAGACGTCATGGCGCTCATGGTTAGATCATGCAAGATTCATCCTAGTGAAGAATGTTAAATAATGGCAGCTTATAAATAATGATACCACTTCTGCACCAGTAATTTATTGCTGTTTTCTCCCCTAATTTGGTCGTGTCAAGTTCCCAGCCATCAGGATTTCTCTCATATCATACCACAGCTACCACTCAGGAAGGGCAAAGGCTGTCATGTGCTTCCTCCGAGACACTTGATGCCATCCAGAGACATCTTTTCGAGCTGCTGTTCATGCATTGTCAGGGAGAGGTGTAACAAACTCGGAGGAAAGCACTCTTGCTCAGCTTCTGTATGCATGAGCTCGGAGATGCCCATGATTAACTATTGTCACTCTGATTGATACGGGATAGAACTTATGCTATGCCTCCCACCCTGCCACCCCTGAGAGCACAGCCAGTTTTGCTCTGAACTCCTGGCCACGGGTGGCTATGGCATCAACCGGATTTGACCTCACAATCTCCGGACGATCGGGCGACCGCTTTTCTGTTGAACCATTCAGGAGCATTGTGCATAGTTAGATACAGGGTCTAATTTCTGTGACTTTAAACTTGCTTCCAAATCTTATATCGTTATGTTCCAGATGGATTCACTTTGTAGACTCTCTATAAAGACTCTTTAGGTGCGCTTGTAATTTACTCCCTGGGATGTGACAGATCTTGCCGACCCCCCCCACCCCACCCCATTCAGACACAACTACGTGTCTCGGATTGCGCGTTTGACATGGCTTGGTGTATGTAGCCTAGGGCTGCTTGTTTCACATGGCTGCAGAGTGACGCTGGGCTAAGTAGAGTGGCTGTTTCCTGGTTGGTATGTGGAGGAATGCTGAATAAGGTCTTGTTTGTATTCCAAGCTTCTAGCGAGGAAGGAGAAACGAGACCTGCGCGGCCTCCCAGGAGATGCCCCACTCCACACCTCACACCCTGCGCTGTGTGAGCGTAGACTTGTTGGTTTTTTGTCCCTCTTTACATGTTTCATAGACACAGTGAATGACTGTGCGTGTGTGTAAAGGCTTGCTGCATACGTGTTCGCATGTGCTTGCAGATGAATCTTTAGTGCTATATTATAGATCAGGATGTGATCTGTTTGTTAGTGCTTTGTGAAATCTGTTAGCATGTGTGTGATAATACCTGAATCTACAACAAATGCTTGTTTGTGTTCTTGACTGTTAGTGAGTGTCTTGCTCTGTAGGATTATGATTTATGAACAGTAAGGGCTCCTGGTACCTGAAGCTTATAGTAATGCAGCTCTAAGCTGCCACATAAGAGTTGTTTGTTGTTGGTTTTGGGGGGTGCTTGAGGGGGTTTGGGTTGGTTTGTGATGTGGCATGACGTGAACAGAATGTCCCTTTCTCCTCCAAGTGCATTATTTTTGTGTAACCACATGGTCTGGAGTGTGTTATTCTGCTTTTACCACAGTGATTTGCCAGTGATTACAATGTTTAATCTATTAATGAGTGATATGTCATGTATTTTTATGGTTTAGAGTTAGATGTAATGTTGTGGAATGTCTGAGACATGTTCGCTTGTATTCACACTAATACTATAGCTACCATCTCTCGCCAACCTCTTCATCCCCCCCCCCCCTCTCTCTCTCAAAACCTTGTTAGGAAGAACTGACACTTGAGACTCCTTCCATAATATTTAATAAATGTCTTCTAACACAAATCATCACAATATCAACGATTGAACGCTTTACTTCGTTAAAAAACAGCAAGTTTTTTAAAATCCATTTATCAATCATGTTAGATTATATAGAAGGTTAAGGTTAAGGTATCATTTTTGGGAGGAGTCTTGAGGATCAGTCATACGTAAGAGTCAATAAGCTTTTTGCCAAAGGAAGTTTGCACTTTCCGCTTTTTTCGTCTTATTATTTTTGAAAAGACGTTCGTGAAGGAACACTATTTATAGCTGCTGTGACATAAGTAATAACGGGAACTAGCTTGTTTTGTGGAAGGTCCATAACAGTAAATGTAACTGTAAATGGTGAAAAAACATAACGTTTATTATTAGATGATAATTAGATGTTGTTATCTGACACACTTCCCTCTGCAAGGCAATTCACAGGTTTACAGTATATTAATGCACTTATTCTAATACATTTTCATTTCTGTGTGTGATGATTTATTTCTAATAACAGTGTGATTTATTCCTCTTATACAACAGCACTTTTTTACTTGATGTTGTATCACTCTGTTTCCACCACTGACTCAGCTTCAGACACTAGTGTAACAGTTCTAGTATGTTCTTTTTCCTCTAGTACTTTTCCAAACATGTTTGAGCATAAACTGTTGCCTCTACTTAAAGATGGCGCAGCTTTAAAGAGGCCACCTGTCACCTCTTCTTGTTCTTTCTCCTTCTTTAAGGAGGACGGGCAGGCGGGTGACTCGTGCTGTGCCTAACTTTCCATTTCCTGTGTGATGTCATGTGCATAGGGCCAGTCACACTGCTGTGATTCAGTGGGCCGTGTGCTGCCCACTCCACCCCTGTCCTGTAAAATGGCAGTATTCAATGAGTGCACAAGAGCGTAGCTAATGGGGTTTTCATTTTCAAAAGCTATAATTACTGCCACTCAGTACTGGTATTGGCGTGGATATTGCTTTAGAGATGTTTTTCCCCCATGCCAGTAAGATCAGTGTTTTGATGCAGAACTGTTTTTTTTTTGTTGTTTTTTTTTTTGTGCGAGTGTCTTCGATTGCATTGCACCAAAAAAAGATAGTGTTGAGAAGTTCTTAGCATCACCCTTGCTTCGGTGCACACCCACCCCAACAGTGTTTTAAAACAGCTGGGAGCAGCTGTTGCCCAGGTGCTTTAGACGGTTAGGTTGCTGAGCGTTGGCAGGGTTTGTGCAGTCGCACTGTTTGTGCCTCAGCTCCTGCCCTCAGAAACATTAAAGGCTGACAGAAACATTGAGGAGGCAAGATGAAGAATGATGGCTGGTAGAGTGTGAGGAGAAAGTGTGACTGACATTAAAGGAGTGTGGGGAGGAATTTCTGACATTTAAAAAAAAAACAAAACAAAAACCTGAAATAGCCAAAAGGTTACTGTAACAGTGTAGCGGCATTTAGAAATATATTAGTACTAGGTCCTCACAAGGACAGTAAGAAAACGTGTCTGTGGGTGTGTGTGAGAGTGTCGGTGGGTGTGTGGGTGTGTGGGTGTACGTGTGAGACATCCACAGTTGCTGATCAGTTATTTCTTGAAAGGTACCGTCTCACTTTTACCACAAAAAACTGGTAGTCCTTGGATGATAACACGGACATATAAGTAACATGTATAATGTTTTTCCACAAGTGTAATATGAAGCACTTGTAGCACTTGTTTCCTGCATGTCTTTAGTTCTAACTGAAAAACAATTGACTTTTGGGGCAATCTGATTTGATTTAGGGAACAACTACATATTAAAAATACATCTTGATTCAGTAATTAATGTATATGCCATCATTAGATTCACAATTCCACACATTTTAAGTATTTAAGCCTTTAACAAATAAAGGGCATCCAAAAAGTCTGCAACAAATGGCTCTTCTTTATTTACACTTGTTTTCATATTTATTTTCTGTTATATTTCTTCCTTAATGGTGAAAAAGGCATTAACATTGGATGAAAGTGTAGATTATAGTGCTTCTTAGTAGGCGCACCGGTTCCAGATTTTTTGGACACACTGTATATTAAATATGCATTCAGTCTAGTACGTCTAAACTTTTGCACTCTGGTTAATGTACTTGCTTTTAATCTAATTTGTTATATTAAGTTAGGAATTACACTGCATGTAAACCCAGTTAAATTAGAGGATTACCACCAGGCTGGAGTAATTAAATTGTAGAAAACTAAATAGTCATTTTCCTGCTGGAAAAACACAGTTAAAAGAGCAGTGCAAATAAACAAAAGAAACAAGATGAAGCAAATGTAAATTACACAAATTAAGTACGTATAATGCATAATGAGTCATGTTCGGAATTCAGTTTTTTTTAGTCCTAGTCTTAATTCAATGAGCGGCCGTTTGCGTGGTCTTTGAGAGCAGAACTGCAGATTTTGTAGTCGTCTGCTCAAACTAATGTCCCTTTAATGTCCTTAATCAGTGTGGACCGAAGCAGTACTGTTGACATCAAGGTCTACGTCAGCTGGCTGACCCAAATGAGAGTGTTTTGCGAGCTAAACACACACACACACACACACACACACACACACACACACACACACGCATGTTGTCTCCCTCCAGTTCAGTGAGCGATCAATTCTGAATTTTGGGGTCAGTGAAAATATTTGTGTTTCTTGTCAGTGAGGTTAAGCGAGGAGACTGAATTATGCTGGAAGCAGGCTGTGCTTTGTGCAAAACACACAAATACAGGAGCATCTACATTTTTACAGAGTAATGAAAAGGGTGTGCATGTAAAACCAGAGATGTGCTGTATTGCAGAATGTCCGCTCAGAGCTGACTGTAATAAAGTTCCTCAGGTGAACGTGAGCAGAATACAGACCTGATTTTTTTCCCCCTTTCTTCCTATAATGTTGTAATTGAGTATGTGAGTGGTGACAGCTAGGTAGGTTAGGAAAAAAAACATATAATGAATAACTTTTTTGTAGCTTAAATGGTGCCCAGGCTGAAGGCAAGTAATGTGTACATGTGCAACATGCACATATGGTGAACAGCTGTGTGTTGTCTTTGATTCGTGTGTGTGTAAAAGTGTTTTATACTTGTTTTAGAGTGAGGGACTGTGTGAGAATGTGTGCCTTAGTTTCTAGTTCAGGTTTACTGATGACTGTATAGAATACAGTATATCGTATATAGTAGTGGGCAACGTGTGTGTGTGTGTATGTGTGTCTGTTTCATATTGTCAAGTGTGCAATGGAGATTGGAGTGTGTGTACACCTTGCTTTTGGGCGTTGGGAGCTGGGAGCTGATGCATTTGATGTGCCATGGCCACTCAGGCCACGTCACCACACTAATGTTTTAGTTTTAAAATGCATGAGTTTTGCTATGTTTATTCTTGGCGTCCATACTAGTCCAGAGTTTTTGAGCCCTTTTAACAGGCGCCTTTAGAAATGCCGCCGTTTTACATTTAAAATTCTGGGGTTGCGTTGTACTCTGGATGGGCAGAAACATGGGACATGTGGAACCGATGACACAGACGTCCACGTTCGCTTCCTGGCAATTTCCTGACAATTTTCTGGAAGAAGACAAAGGGCATCAGCCTCAACTACCAGCGGTGAATGCAGTGTTGATAAGGAATTAACAAGCATTGCTGACCTTGTTTACCTTGTCTTTGAAAGCAGCTGCTGTGATGTTGCCTACTGTCCTCTATAATGCTTTAACTGCGTATATACACATAAGGCAAGCTATTATTTGAGCGGATTCCCGTGTCCAGCGGTTTCCTGTTTATACCAGGATGCGCATGCTCATTGTACATGAATGGTTGTGAGATATGCGTTTTCAGATGCATTAGTATGGACAAAGATTATTTCTAATACAGAGCTAAAACACTTGTCTGGACAGAGATCGTTTTCATTAGAAAATGCCGTTTTAAAATGAAACCGTATTAGTGTGGACGCAGCCTCGTTGTCTTAGCAGAACCAGTATTCACTGTATATGCTTGGAAGGGTGGGCAGCAATACTGATGAAAACCAGTTTTCCTGCCTGTCCCTCATTTAGTACTGAGTTGCGATTAAGTTCCACGGCTGTTCAGCTCCGTCTCGTTCCATCCCCGCCCTTCTCACTCTCTTTATGATTGCAAAAGCCTGATTCCTGGCTAACAGGTCTCAGTCACTGTCCACTCAAACCCAATCACTTCAGTTATATGTATATTATATGGAACCCCCCCACTCTATCCTACCCCTGTGAATGAGGCATCTTTCAGGCCTGATGCCGACTAGCCAGCACGAGAAGCATAGACTTGGCCTGCTTCTTCCTGTATTGACTGTCTGAGGAGCTTTTAACTGGATTGCGATACTCTCCATCTCTTTATCTATCTGCTCTTTCATAGCAGGCAGATTTTGAGTTCTGCTTTCCAAGGGGCTTTTGTATTTCTATCTCTGCGGCATCCTTTTAGCCAGATGAAATCAACTGTAAGTGCATACAGTATTTAAAACTAATCTCTGCATTTTCTCTGCTACTACCACTCCATTTTGGAAATGTTTCATGTTTATATACCAAAAAGAGGTAGGTCTTTATAAAAACTTTAATCAATCTTTAAATGTAAGCAATTAAACTGGGACATGTCTGCTGTAGGAAAATGGTCAGACCTCTTTAGCCTGGGAGGAAAAAAAAAGCTTCTCTTTGTAATAGTTTTTAATGGTTTTTTTCAAATGGGTTAATATGTCTGCTTAAAGCTCTTAATGTTTAATCTGTCACCTATGACCATGCATTTATATGAATTTTAAATCTATAATGTCCCTGCAGTCATGCTTATCTACATGTTCTATTAAGATACTGCAACTAATTAATAGAATGAATAGACTTATTTTTATATTTATTTTCTGTTATATTTATAGAAAATTTATGTAGTTATATTTTTGTTAAATTTATATACAAACTTTTATTTAACAGATAAAAGGACAAAGAAGAGATTTTAATTGTTTTCACTGACAAACCTAATTGTATTTTGTAAATATAAAAAAAATGTGACACCAGCAAGACAGTAAAAAAGCTGGAAAGACGCAAAACAAGACAAGTAATGCAAGTAAAACTGTGCTGGAAGGTTCAGCAATTAGTTTAACTGGTAACAGGTGAGGGTCATCAGGACTGAGTGTAAAAGGAGAATCCACCAAAGACTTAGTCTTTGCAAGCAAGGATGGGTCATGGTTCACCACTTTGTGCCAAACATCATGAGATAGTCAGCTGATGTCACTCAGTTCAAATACCATGTTTCTCAGTGCAAAGAATTTAAGGCTTTCAAACTCTATAGTTTATAATATCATGAACAGATTTAGGGAGTCAGGGGAAATCTTGATGCATAAAGGCCAAGAGTTGAAACCGCTGCTGAATGTGTGACCATTGAGTCCTCAGGTTGTATTGTTTGAGAAACTGTCGTGCTACTATGATGGTCATAGCCACATGGGCTCGGGAGTACTTTGGAAAATCATTGTCACTTAACACAGTCCATCGCTGCATCAAGAAATTCAACCTGAAACTGTATTATGCAAAGAAGCAGCTATATATTAATTTTGTGCAGAAACACTGCTGACCCAGAAGTCATCTGAGAAAGACAGTAGAAACGTGTTCTCTGGTCAGATTATTCCATGTTTCAGCTTGTTTTCGGGAAAAACAGGCATCAGATTCTACGTGCCAAAGATGAAAAAGACCATCCAGACTGTTACCAATGAAAAGTGCAAAAAAACAGCATCTGTGATGGCATGAGAGTGCATCAGTGCCCACAGCATGGGTGATCTGCACATATATGAAGGTACCATTGATGTGGAGGCTTTTATTGGTATTTTGGAGACACATATGCTGCCATCAGGATGATTTCTTTTCCCAGGAACTCCGTGTCTATATCAGCAAGACAATGCTAGGCCTTATTCTACATGAGTTATAACAATGTGGCTTTGTAGACATATAGTTTATTTGCTTGACTGTCCTGCCTACAGTCCAGATATGTCTCTTATCAAAAATGTATGGCGCATCATGAAGAGGAGAATCAGACAAGAGTGACCGGTCTGTTGGGAGAATGGGCAAAAATTCCACTTGCAAAACTTCAACAATTGGTATCTTCAATTCCCACATGATTAAAAAGTATAATTAAAAGAAAACATGATGTGACCCAGTGGTAAACATGCCTCTGTCCCAACTTTTGTTGAGTGTGTTGGAGGCATCAATTTTTGAACTAGTTAATATTTAACAAATTATATTTAAGAATTAAGTTTGTCATTGAAAACACTGAAAATCTGTTCTTTGTGTTTTTATCTGTTAAATAAAGTTTCAAGTGAATTAACAAATTACGGATTTCAGTTTTTATTACATTTTTAGAGTGTCCCAACATTTATGGAAATGGGGATTGTAATTTTTTTTAATCTCTGAAAATGTTTAATGATAACCACTAGGCTGATCCATATTAGGACATGAAACCTAATATTTCTAAAGTTTGTTTCAGCAAGCAAGGAAGTGCATTAAGGTTTGTTTTTATATTGAAACATTACATTACCTTACATTGAAATCATACCAGGTTCTGCTGCTGTGCTTCCAGATACACAACGTGAAGATATTGATCAGTGGCAATAGTCCACCCATAGCAGCGAATGATTGTAAAATAAACAGAAGCTTTAGAAGTCAGGTTTGATTTTCTTCTTTATTTGTTTACTGAATTTAGATGAGAATTTGGTTGCATTGACTTGTAATGGATGATGGCAGACAGGAAGGCCAAGCACAAAGGAAATCATTTGAAATTCCAGGAGTAATATTACCTACTCATTTACTTAAAGTTCAGCCTATTTACTTACTGCACATTTGTGGATAGCTTGGCACTTTTTCACTGTTCTATTGCTCTCTGTTTATTAAAAAGTAAATAGAACAACGAATCATCGTGCAGGTGAAAAGAGCTTTTCAGTTGAGTGATGTGTTTCATTAGTGTGAAGTGAATGATGTTTATATGCATGCCCATTATGTAATATATGTAAAATGGATGGGAACACCTGTACAGTGGGATAGGGAACACCTGTACATGTGCACATTCACACAGGTGTCCAATCAGCCAATCAAGTAGCAGTAGCGCAATGCACAAAATAATGCACAGATGAGTGTCAGTTAATGATCACATCAAACATCAGAATGAGGATATCTTAATGACTGTGAGCATGGCATGGTTGGTGCCAAACAGGCCGGACTGGGTATTTCAGAAACAGATGATCTCCTGGGATTTTTACACACAACAGTTTGTAGAGTTTACCTAGAACATTGCCAAAAAACAACATCAATGGAGCAGCTGTTGTGCAGGTGGAAAGAAATTGCTAATGAGACAGGTCAGAAGAGAATGGTTTGAACCTAGGAAGACTATGGCAACCCTGCTTATGATGAGCAGAAAAGCATCTTAAAATACACAAGACATTGAATATTGAGATGGGTGAGTTACAAGAGCAGAAGTCCTCATTGGGTTCCAGCATTGTTAGCCAAGAACAGGAATCTGAGGCTATAGTAAGTACCGATACTAGACCGTTGTCCAGGGGGCATTTTTCCGATCTTCAACCATCCAGTTTAGGTGAACCTGTCCACACTATCCTCTTTTTTAACACCATTCTGATGTTTGATGCAGTGAACCTTAAACAAAGACCTGCATTAGAACCTGTATTAGTGTATATACTGTACATACTTCTACTTAAGTATGCTAATTTTATGTCTCTCACTACTTTTCTTTTTCTTTTTCTTTTTTTGTGTGTGCAGGAGGGTTCATGGCTGCTGTCGGTGCCGCCACTGCAGCTTCACGGCAGCGGACACCACGTCCCTGCTTGACCACTTCAACTCAGTTCATTGCCAGGACTCCAGCGAGCCAGGCTCCGCCCCTGCCAACGGCTGCTCTGCACCCTCCACTCTCCGCATTAAAGAGGAGAGTAAAAGCGACCTGAAGCTCTACAGCCTGGTGCCCCCAGAGGCAAGACCAGCCGAGGCTGTCAAGACTGAAGCCCCTGAAGAGAAAGAGAAGGAGAAGTCATGGCCTGAGGCCCGAGCAGGGACAGACCAGCAAATCCAGGGCATGCTCTGGGTGCCCAAGGAGCGAGTGGGCGAGGTGCTGCGGGGAAGCCCTGCTCCGTTCCCTCACGTTACACTAGGGTTGCTAAGCTCCACCTCAGTCCCACAGGAGCAGCAACAAAAAGGTGCGGCTGTACTCAGAGACTCGCCGGGCCTTGTGTTTAGTCTCGGTGCAGATGCTAAGGGCTACCTGCAGGGGATGCCAGCAGGCACAGCAGCTGAGAAGCCAGGGCAGCATTACCCCAGCCCTACAGAGGGCAAGAGTGCCAAGGAAGAGTCACAATCACTCCTGCGGGTAAGCTCTTCAACACTCTCCATCTGCCCATCTGTTTATCTCCTCTCTTTGATACACATTCCTTCCTAATCAGACGTATGAATATTAACCTTCTTCAAAAATGTGATTGCTCTAACCACACTGATCCTGCACACAATGCCTGGCTGTTCTGGCAAGATTAAAGGACGCAGACCATAACAACATCAATCAGGAAATTCTCTCCAGCACTCACCTTGAGTTGGGCCTTTTATTTATCCCAAGCATAGCTAGGAACCCAAGCATCTTTTTCTCTCACTCTCTTTCTGTTAGTGTGCGTGTGCGTGTGTGCGTGTGTGCGTGCGTGCGTGCGTGTGTGCGTGTGTGAGAGAGAGAGAAAGTTTGTTTCTGGTTGGTTTTCTCTGAGGTCAGTTGTTTGTGCAGGCTCTTTGCTACTCTGTGTTGCCCTTCACATAGGGTCCTCCTAATTGAGGTACCCAGAATGCAGTAAAAATGCCAATGAAGATGCTGCACAATGCAAGAGAGGAAACAAACATCAACATACATCCCAGTTTTGGCCCTTTTCAAATTACACACATGACAGAAAAAAAGCAAGTTTCTTAGACATAGTGCATTTGATTTGTGCGCCGCTTATCGTGTTACAGTGTCGATAATGCACAATGCACTCAATTTACATCCCAGCAACAGGGAACATGTCATCTTTTGATCATCCGCTTCCCGTAGCCAGCCGTACACCATACGTTGTACTTCTTGAATTTCTGTACTCTCACCATGCAGGAGACAGTTTCATCTTAGGTTGCCTTCATGAGTCACAGGGTAATTACCATAACTTATTTTGCTGGGATCTCATTTCCAGGTAACACATGACTTGACTACACGTTCAGGTACAATGGAATGCATTCTTACTTTTAATTAAAAAAGGGTACTAAGAACATGCATTTAGAAAGAAAACAAAATATGGCAACAGTTTCCCAATTAGCCAAGAGGTTGCACTATGACACTTGTTAGATGTGTAGCCGAGCTACGGTACATGTGAATAAAACCCTGATAAAACCAGGGTTATCTCTAAATAAATACACACGCACACACACGCACGCACACGCACGCACACGCATGCACATATACGGTATATATAAGGGTGGCCGTTATTTTGGGCTCATTTTTAGTTATTGTTATTTCGTTTGTCTCACCTCTCCAAACTGTTAGGTTTTTCGATTAAAATGTGTCAAATCTGAGCAAAATATTTTGAATTTTAGGGGTAGCTCAATGACCCCAAAGTTACACAGTATCATAGTCGCGACATCACAAAACTGCATGATACACACTGCTGTCAGGAGATTAGTTCAATAACTGGACTAAGTAGAGAAACTAAAACAGTTTCTGTTTAACACAATTTCAATCACATAGTCCTTTGGCAGCATTGCTGATGAACATCAAGTTTTTCTTACCGAAATCATAAAGGCAGATGACACCTAGATTAAAAACTATCAAATTGTCTTTTGCAGTTTAGGTTCACTGTGCTGTCAGAGTTCTTTTCAGCTGGTCAGGATTTCTTTTTCGATGCTGAACTGCTGTTCATCTTTAGTGATCAGGCCACTGAACTCCTGAAACGTGTATTCATTGCCATGACAACAACCGCACCAGATTACTATGAATGAATGTTACATTTATATAGCGCCTTTCTTTACAGTTATCATACAACTTTAACACCAATCAACTTTCAAACACAGTCATGGGGCAATTTTGTATGTCCAATTCACCTAACTTGCATGTCTTTGGACTTTGGGAGGAAACCGGAGTACCCGGAGTAAACCCATGTACACACGTTGAGGACATACCGACTGAATACAGAAAGGACCCAGACCGGTCCCCCCGAGCCACCATGCTGCTCAAGCTTGTCAGATAACAGTGACACTAACTGTAAATGAAGACTCTAACTGTATACAGGCCTAATGCTTAAATACTCATCTGCATAAGGTTTATTTAATACAATATGGCCGCTTATGACGTCACAGCATAGATAACTTTAATAAATAAAGCCATAGATATTAAAGAAAGCTATTCTCTTAGTGAGGTTGCCCGGCTCACTGCAGGTCACATGGTAAAATTTCTATGCACTGTGCAGTGTAAACTTCATGGTCTTTGA
>JAOVVH010000036.1:16697793-16709084 GCA_028566435.1 Scorpiodoras heckelii
CTCTCTCTCTCTCTCTCTTTCTCTCTCTCTCTCTCTCTCTCTCTCTCTCTCTCTCTCTCTCTCTCTCTCTCTCTCTCCTTCTGTCTCTCCGTGTGTGTGTGGGAACAGAGAACCAGGGAGCAGGCGTGATCTCCAGCTGATTCAGTCAGGGCTTTTGTTCATTTCCTGTGCAAGATGCTGTCTGCAGACAAGAAGAGAAAAGGGCTTTTCTTTCTCTCTGGACTCATACTGAACTCTTTTCCTCTGTCTCCGTTCTCTCTCACTCCCCCTTTTTCTTTATCAGAACACACACTGACTCACTCACACACACACACACATACACACAGAGCCTACCCTCCGTTTCTCTGTAATACTTATCCGCCATGTCGAACACTTGTTCACATTCACAGACACACTACACGCATATTTCACTCTCCCTGCAGAGAAAAAAAATAAACCCTCTTCCGTTTCACTCCCTTCTGGACTTCATCCACTGATAAAGAAAAGATACTCTTTCAGTAATATGCATGTTCACAAGCCCTGCTCACTACACGTCCCCAGCTTCTAGCACAGCCCACAGCTTTATGGACCACATGCACAAGTTTTTTTTTTTTTTCCTCTTGAGTTCTCCAGGTACTCAGATCAGCCTCATTCCTGAACATCTGTTCCAGATGCTTGAAGTGATGAGCTCGGTAATTGCCGAGTTTCAGGTTTAAACTGTTGATCATTTCAGACATTTTTTCTCCGCAGACATGATGCACTTCTGCCTCCAAGGCTGTCAGTCAAAGTTCCTGCCAGCAAATATGATTCGTAACACTTTTAGATAGGAAGAGGATGTCAGCCCGGGCATGGCTCGGAACCAATCTCCATGAAAATCCAGCCTGGATGAAAACATGGCTCTGTGTGTCAACTGCCTCAGCCGAGAAGATGATTCAATCAGCGATGAAACGGGATTTAGTGATGGCTGAGATGACTTTTGAGCAAATTTGTTTGTCTGCTGCACATATTTATAGGTGATTAGCGGGCCCAGAAAGCAACCAGGTGCATTTTAACAGCACTCTTGCTGTATAATAAGGGTGAGGTAGAGAGTAAAAATGCTGGGATGTTCTGAAATACTCATTTGTACTAATTTGTACACAAAATCTAATCGGTTTTGTTCAATCAGATGTAGCTATAGCAGCACAATGTTATTAAGTGTGTACATGGTAATTACACTGACTACAGGTGGTTAAGAGACAGCACTGGTTGCTTTACAACAACCTGTTTTGAATTGTTATCCAATAAAATGAGTAGGTATTAGAAAGGATATACAGTATTACGACATATCTTTTAGGCTACCTTTCACCTAAGCTTTAACTGAGTAATTTTAAATCACCTTTCATGTAGTGACCCATAGCCAGTATCTGTATCACCCATCTAATCTTTATGGTAAAAATACAGTTGCTCATACATTTAATTATCCTTGCTGCTAGATGGCATACAGATGCAAAACCACCTATTTTACTGTCAAATTAGCATGAAATACTGTTTCCACAGAGGTTGGAACAGTAACTGTATGTTGATAGTTTTTCACAATTGCTTAGACACTTTTCTTGAAACTTTCCACCCTTTTCTCAAAATTATAAACACAAAACCCAAAAACCACATTCACTAAAACGCTGAATCGTCTTGCAAAATCAATCACCTTAAAACAGTTTTAACTGCCGAAAATGAAACATTATGTTCAGATCATACACAAAGGCAGTCAAAATTAAAGCACTGCATCAAAATAAAAATAAAAAATTCAACTCCGTGTTCATGATATGTAGCTCAAAAAAGATTTTTTTTAATGTTCATAATATAGCAAATGCATAATTTATTATTGTTTATAATATAGGAATTCATTATTGTTAATAAATAGTTATAAATGCATCATCCCTCAAAGACAAAAAAGATCTTGAGTGTTTTCACTGACAAACTTAATTCTATTTGTTAAATATAAACAAATTTAAAAATTGATGTCTGCAACACACTCAAAAAAGGTGAGACAGAGGCAAAATATCTCAGCACAAGATTGCAAAGAGTTTAGGTCTTTCACCATGTACAGTTCATAATATCATGAAAAGGTTCAGGGAGTCAGAGGAAATCTTGGTGCGTAAAGGCCAAGGGCAGAAACTGCTGCTGAATGTGCATGACCATCGTGCCCTTAGTCAGTATTGTTTGAGAAACTGTGAAGTTAAGATTGATGTGGAGGCTTATACTGGTATTTTGGAGAAACATATGCTGCCCTCAGAACGGCATATTTTCCAAGGAACTCAATGCGTATTTCAGCAGGACAACGCCAGGCCTCATTCTGCACAAGTTACAACATCGTGTGCTTGAATGGCCTGCCTGCAGGCAGCTCAAGTCTTGTACACAGCAAGAATGGGCAAAAATTACACTAGCAAAACTGCAACAATTACTATTTTCAATTCCCAAAGGATTAAAAAGTATAATTAAAAAAGGTGATGTGACCCAGTGGTAAATATTCCTCTCTCCCAACTTTTTTTTTGAGTGTGTTGCAGGCAGAAATTTCTACATTTGTTTATATTTAACAAATAGTCTTAAGTTCATCATTGAAAACACAGAAAATCTTTTCTTTGTCACGTTTGTCTGTTAAATAGAGCTTCAAGTGAATTAACAAATTACAGATTTCAGGTTTTTTTGCATTTCAAGAAAGTGTCCAAACTTTTCTGGAAATGGGGTTTGTAACTGCATAAATCAACAAGTGATTCGTTTGGACTCAGTGTCACGTCTTTGTGCTGGATCAGGCCAGAGGACTTCATGAGGCAATACTCTCCCTAGCCAGGCAGCAGGGGAAAAACCTCTGGTGTTACGGATCCAGCATTGGCAAGCCTGTAGGAGATTTTCCATGCTATAGGATTTTTGGTCATATACCTTCAACCACCATATAGAGTGATATATATACTCATATACTCATGAAACTACTGCTCACACCCAAACAAGACATCCCGGAGACCCAGAAACATGAGAAGATGTTGGGTGTTATGTGGCCCCTAGGTAGCATGATGGCGGAGAAACCCATGATTACTTATGGCTACACAAACTTCAGCTCCATCCACAAAAATGTATTTCTGGTGTATTTCCGTGGAATCTGTTTGAAACCCCCCCCCCCCAAACACACACAGAAATATAGTTTTGTAAGTACTACAGAAATACAGACCTATGCTGTAGAGTGTAATCATGATTTATATAGATTACAGTGTATGTATGACAGTAGTATGTAATGTTGTAATAATGTGTATTCTACTGTAAGCAGTCAGCACTGAATGTGAAATCCGTTGATTCCTTCAAATAACTCACTGCTGAATTTCACAGTCTAATGGCATGGTTTTGTAGTCCCATGCCCATGTTGCTCTTCCTCATCCTCTTTCTGCTTGTACATGCACTCTTCCTCCTCTACCACTCAGATCATTTCCATCCAGTTTCAACCGGTATCAACCGTCAACTCACCTGTGCACCTGTGCTTTATTGAGCGAGAGTATGCTTAGAGTTTTGTTCAATCAGATCCGAAAACTGTCTTACTAGCTAAGTATTTTTAGGTTTTGCCGAAAAAGAGTGATTCACTCAATAAACGAGTTTTGGCACTTGACAACTTTGTTCTGAGAATGGGGTTTAGTGTTTTAGTAATTCAGAAAAGCAAAGTTTAAACAATATAATCTCCGTTTGTCTAATAAACATGATAACTATATTAGCCTTATGCCTAATGAAGCTTTCGGATTATCCGCTAGTTTACAGGCTGTATTTTTCATTCTTACTTTGTTGCATAGCAACAAGCCACTTGTGATAGACATACTTCATTGTGGGTGGAAATAGGTGCTTGATGTGCAACATAAAGATTTTTTTTTTATAGTTTATTTGCTTTATTTTATTTCTAACAGTGTATACAAGTGTGTACTTTATACATCAGTCGTATAAAGTAATGAAGCATACAAGATCACAGGGTGCAATGGATTATGGCTGTGATGTTATTTTTGATAACACACTCCCTCTTGTGTTCTGTTGCTTAATTAAAACCTAGCGACATGTGCAGGTGTACAGACGGATGTGTACGGTGATCATGCGCTGATGTAACTGTGTGTGTGTGTGTGTGTGTGTAGGAGTGAAAGAATGAGAGAGCACATATGCTACGATTTATGCTGCTATTTTTTCTCCCACTTCCTTCTTTCGTCTCTTGATCCTCGTATGCGATCTTTTTCTCGCATGACGAATGTATTGCAGCGGATAAAATAATGAAAGTGGCACTTAGCCAACAGTACTCCCCATCCTAACCACTCCCAGAGCTTCTCTTAAGCCTCCTCTAACTGTTTCTCTCTGTAATTTGATGTATCAGGTTACTTCTGTGCCTTATAAACATTGTTTCACAGGATAGTATTCCCGTGGCTTTTGAAGATCACATCACTTTCCCCGGCCCTTTTTTTCCCACTTCGATTATTGACGGCAAAGTGGGCACCTCTGTGAAAACAGGCGAAATCTTCTGCTTCAGTGCAAATAACATCCTTGCCAGTCACAAAATTAATTCTGTGCTCTGTTCTTATGCCTCATCCAGACTTTGGTGAGATCTTTTACTTAGCACGTCATCGCTGCAGTGTATTCTCGTAAAACATGAGACCTGCTAGCTAATGCAGCTTTGGGTTGGGATGTATATTTTTCTCACCTGAAGAATTGCGTGTGACAGGTGAGGAGAGTTTTTAATCACCTGTCACACATTTGTGCTTCCTAGTTTGGCCGAGGATTTCATAGATAGAATCAGAGGTACGGTTTTAAATGAACATTTATGCATTAGCAAATCCCACATTGCCTCTGTGGGTGGCTACAGCTGCCTGATTAAAGTGCAAAGAGAAAAGGAGGTTATTAGAGGAGCTTAACATTTTTAATTTGGCTCCTGGTATAAAAGCTTTAATGAGGAGTGTTATAGCTAGAATTTCAGTGTACAACGATGGATTAGCCATCATCAACGAGCAACAGGTCATATATCATCTGAGAGATATGTAGATTGTTTGGCTGGGAAAACGTGACTGTATTCCTCCATTGGGGAAGTATAAAAGGTTGTGGATCTGATCGGTAAGTTTTAGCTAATTCTTTACATATTGCATATCCGCCTGTCAGTATACTTCTGGAATCTGTTTTTTAAGCAAGCATCTATACGTCTCCATTCTCAAACTAATGCGCTAAATATCAGTCTGAAAATGATATCTCTAACACCGCTTCTCTTGTGTGTAGTCTCCTGCCAAGATATGTACAGCGAAGAAGAGGAATCATAAGGCAGTAGTTGCTGTTTTTATCATTTGCTAATTCAAGGGTCTTTACAGTCAAATTAGCAGTGTTAGTACACAAACGTATGTGGTGTCTGTTACAGCAAATGTATCAAGCAGCAAATACGTATGAGTTTATTATTGTCAAATCTCTCTAAAGTAAGTTTCTGCATCAGCTGCTCACAAAATTAGCACCACTACCTCTCAGTTTCTGAACTCTAAGAATGTAGCTCATTCAGACATAAAAGACTTATCAGTGAGCTGCAGTGAACAACATCTCAGTGTGAATCTCAAATTGCACCTCAGTATTTCATTACATTACATCAGTTTACAGTGCTCATAAACCGAGACAGGTAGCTAAATGTTGTGTACAGCAGTGATGGGGATGAGACCACTTACAAGAAGACAAGTCTGTGTCATGACATCCAAGACGTTGGGTTTTTTTGTGTGGTCAAGACGAGAAAAAAACCCCCGTCAGTTTTCACCTACATTGCCAATGTCATATATCAAATACATAGCACCAGCCAATACAATCTGAATTAATGTGTTCAAATTATTGTTTTTTTTATTAATGTGTGTAATTATTTTGAAAGTATATAAATTACTGAAGTTTATCATTGTCACTGTGGTGGGAAAGTCTCAAGGTTTCCCTCTAAAATTATAAGTCCAACCAATGCCTCTTTACTCCAAGACAGATTCAAGATCGAGTAGAATTGCTTTCACTTTCTAGACAAGACTAAATGAAAAGTTGGCCTTGAGACCAGTCTTGAGACCAAGACTTGAATACTACAACATTAGTGTACAGTTTAAGTATACAGCTCTGTTTAGTTCATTCATTCATTCATTTATTCATTCAATAACTCATCTTCAGCACTTTATAATGGTCAGTGTCATGGTGGTCCAGAGCCTATTCCAGAAATACTGGCAGAGATACAGTATGGATGGGACCCCAGTTCATCAGCAGTCATCACAAATACACACACACACACACACATATTCACACCTAGGGATAATTTAGATTCACCAGTACACCTAGAGAGGTGTGCTCATGCAAAGCTCCACTTAAGCATTGAACGGATGAACATGCCTATTTAATTTTCGACAATAAAGATATATAATATGGATATAGTTCGGCTTAAAAAAAATTAATACTTTGCATTAAAATAATTAATTCACAAACACACGCCATCTTGCTATACATTATAGGTTTTAAAACCTTTTTTTCCATTCCATGTCCTTCTTATCTCCGTTCTGCTGAAGAAACATGACTGTGGCTCTTCCAGCTTTATATACACATTCAGATTCGTTCTGCTGTTGGGCCTCCTAATGAAGTATTGAATCTTACTCACAGGAGCAGTAGTGACCTTTCTCCTGCTTATTGATCCACTCTGACATTTTGGCAGGCCTTAGCTGCCAAAGGTGCTTCAGACCCCTTAGGCCCTGTGATGTCACTGAGTGCCTAAGTGACACCGATGACATCAATGTCCAAAACTGACCCATGCCAGACCCATGTTCACATTGGTTTGCTGGAGATGTGATGGACATGTTCCAGCACTCAGGGTATGTTTTAATCATTTACACTGAGCTTGCAGTTCAAAGAGCATTAAAACGTGACTGGCCCAATGCCAGATAAAGAAAGCAATATTATTAGTAGTAGGTGTATTGATTTCTGAGAGAGCACACTTGTGCATTTAGATGCACTCCACTATATATATTGTTCAGCAGAAGGTTTCCTTCCACACAAATGCGTTTCGGGACAGAGCCATTTATTCACAAATGATGAAGGAAGAAAGCTGATGAGAGTTGTATTCATCTTTCTTTAAATTCCTCTGCTGTCTTTCAGAAGGGGCAGTCAGTTGTCAGGGACCTCAAAGTTTAGAGCAATTTGATGTGCATCCTGTAGGAAGGAAAAAAGAAAAAAGCTTTTGAATCAAAGTAGGTATGTGAAGTGCATCTCCTTTCTTATTTAAAGTTATCGCGCTGCAAAACGAAATACAAATCAAGGACTGAGATTCTATGGTAAGTTTGCAGTAAAAAAGTATTATTCTACGGAGGAATATAGGAAGTATCTGTAGTGTTGTTCATAATGGTAGATGTGGTAAAGTTTGAGGTGAAACAGGATATTTCAGATGAAAGTCCTTCATCAGGTGTGTAAGCAGAGTGCTTCTGAAACTCTAGTAAAACCAATGGATATTCGAAATGCTTGATGATGTAATAGCTGTAGTCAAAACATGACCTTCAGTCCTTGGGGTTCTAAAATTCTGAGATTTTAGACGAGCTCCTTCTCTGTAGGGTTTTTTTTTTTTTTTGATTTTCCCTCCGCTTTTCTCTCTAATTTAGTCGTATCCAATTCCCACCCATCGGTATTTCCCCCATGTCACACGACAAGCTGACAGTCAGGGAGGGCGAAGCTATCACATGCCTCCCCTGAAACACGTGACGCAGGCCGCCGCCTCTTTTCGAGCTGCTGTTCATGCAACTTCTGGGAGCGGTGTAACACACTCGGAGGAAAGTGCTCCCACCTTCTGTATGCATGAGCTCACAGACGCCCATGATTGGACAGTGTCGCTCTGGTTGACATGTGAGAGAACATATGCTGCCCCTCCCACCCTGACAGCACGGCCAATTTTGCTCTCTGAGCTCCCGGCTATGGGCAGCTATAGCATCACCTAGACTCGGACTAGTGATCCCCGGATGATGGTTCGAACACTTTGACGTTGCGCCATTCTGGAGCCTCTGTACAGTACGTTTTCTTACTTTGTTTATCCCATAACAACAACTAGCCATGCACACAGAGATGTCATTAATGTTATGTCCATCATTTGAAGTGTCTTGCTATTGGATGTTATGTTGATACCTGTTGAAGTGTCTTGCTACTGGATCCCTTTCAACAGTGATGGACATAACATTAATGCCATGTCTGTATGTATTTACAAATAACATTAATGAGTGCAAAAGCAAATAGGCCTATAAGTAAATTCAACTTGGACCCAATGTTTTCAGTAGAAATGTCATGAACATAAGGCATAACATCTGCAATAAATAGACCAAAGAGTATTGTAAAGATTTAAATAATAAACCTGATATTCGAATGGATTATATTTGGTGCGGGAAGCTTATTTTTTAAAAAGTTTGAGAGCCTCTCATCAGTGAGGGCTTAGATTTTACTGTAAATGGACATAACTAATTGTTCAGAATACAGGAGGCTGAGAAAATAGCAGTATTATTTTGTAGAATGTAAACTATGTTATAAATTCTTAACCTGCCATTGCTAGATCGGCCCTAAACCCATTACTACTTTCAGGCTTGGCTATGAACTGTAGGGACCACGTACACCCATCTGAATAATCAATAAGTGCCGGTTTCAGATTTTGCCTTTAGGGGTCATATAATTAGGACACTGAACAAATCATTTCTGATCCTTCATGAATTCTTCTTACATCTTTTGATCGACTTGTGTGCCAAATGCATGTCAATGTCTTCCTCTTCTGCTCTGCCTAGAGCATTCATTCCTGCTTTTGTCTTTGTGCCAAATAAGCCTGTTTCTCATTTTCTGTGCGATGAAAGCATACAAACTCCATGGATCTGTACTATGACTGAAAATAATCATTCATTTTATTGTATTTTGTTGCAGCTCCTTGCGTTAGGTTTTCTAACTTTGAGAGCAGACTGCAGGTACAGGGGCTCATGACAGGGGCTTGTGACACAGCATGGCAATACTGAGTGTCTGCATTAATAAGAAATAAGAGCCTGCGGCCAGAATTTGTCTGAGTTGTAAGATTCACTGTCTCTCTTACTCTGGGGACCACTGAGACCACCTTTTCAAACACTCAACATTAAAACTTAACAGTGTAGCCCCAGCAATTTACCTTCGGCTTTGACTTTATGATAATGATTTATTTTTATTAGCCTCAGCATGCTGAGGGTATTAGTTTTTTTTATAATACAGTTTCTGCTGTCCTGACAGTCATACATGTATAAATATTGATAACGGAGCCTGAACTCCGTGCATATGTGGATCTTTCATAGCTGTTTGTTCCCAATTGTATATTTTAGTTTATTTATATACAGTACACTTTAGAAAAGATAGAAAAGGTTGGAGACACTTGTAGAGGGATTTTGGTTCACTGCTCCATTGTAAGCGTCTTTATATTCAAATGTTGGATTTAAATCTGAAAACTGAGACTTATCTGGTGATTTAAAAGGTTGTTTGTCTCATCATGTTTCTGAAACCTCTGTCCATGGCCAAGTCTGAACCTCCTGGCAAAGACAACCAGGTTTTCAGGTTAAAATATCCTGATACATACCAGAATTCAAAATGCTATCAAACTTACCTGAACCACACTACGAGAACTACAAGACCTGAACCACCAGCTACAAAATTAGTTATTTTGGTCACACCTGAGTACAACGCACCATGCCAGTTATAGCTTTGCCCGCTTCATCTTTTGTATAATTAGAACACTGCGTAGATCTGTTGCTGACCTTTCATGAATTTTAGTCACGTTTTGATTGACTTGTGTGCTGAATACACAGCAGTGTCTTTCACTTCCTGCTTGCCTAGAGCCTTCATAAATGCTCTTGAAAGCCCAAATCTCATTTTCTGCATAATGAGCATAAACTCTCCATGGACCTGGACTATGAGAGAAAATAGCTATTTGTTTATAGTATTTTGTTGCAGCTCCTTACATTTTTTTTTTCTAGATTTGTGAGCAGACTGCAGTTTCTCATACAGCACATATGGTGACACACCAAAGCAGTAGTCTGTCTGCACTCAAGATTCACTGGCTCTTTTAAGATCTTGACGGGTGAAACATATGTGGATTATATGGTCATTATTTTGGCATTTGTTCCCACTTGTACATTTCAGCATATTTATTTATTTACAGTGCATGAAAATGAATGGCCCAGAAGTTGGAGTTTTCTCTCATCCGATCACAACACGGACAATGCCGAACAGTTTTAATGATGCATAGTGAATTTAAGATATTGCATTTTGTGAGCTATTCCGAGGAAGAACTCCATTCTTGCAAAGCTTATGAACAGTTTTTTATGAAAGTCATGTTTAACACTGGTGTTTGTTTATTTTGACAACCACAAGAATCAGTTTGAATAAGAATCATTCAGGTTTCTAAATTGTACCCTGGCTGTCCTCTCAAATATATAAGATGGAAACAAGGACCTCTTAGTAGCTTGTGCCCCCTACTTTAGCAGCCCAGATATCCCTAACCAACAGGGATGTCATATAATTAACCTTACTATATATAAAAAGAACATTTTCATAAGACATTTTGAAAAGAAAGTGGATATCACTAGATAGTACTCCACTGGTTACCACCCTCTTCACATGCTTCCTCTTCAGATAAGAGTTACAAGAGCAGCTTTAATGAAACGACCAGTGCTACTATATTCAACGGGCTGGAGGTGTAATTATCGCTGGGGGGTGAAGGGGGAGGTGTTGCACAGAATGAACATGTTCTGCCATTGAAGGGGTCAAGGCTGAAATTGCACTAAGCATGTTGGTGAATGGAAACACAAATTGTTGGATGCTGGAGTTACTGAAAAATGGAAACAGGCTAGTCATTCAATTTGCTGGAGGGCAGAAGGTGGACCTGCAGTTCAGCGTTCTACCAGATGGAATTAGTCATCGGTCTTAGCTCTGTTTGGACACATTAATGCACAGCAATGTCTGGTCGCTAATGCACAGAACGTTTACTGCTGCCGGCTAGCATACATATTACACTTTACACAGATGTGTGAGGAAATTGAAGCGGTTAAATTAAATGAAGAGCGCACTGGGCGTTGAAGAACTGCTTTATTTTAACTGACGATCTGATGCATTTGGTATAACCAGAATCATGACTAAGTTTGTGTGTTTGTCCGGTATTGCATCAGTATCATTTCTGCTGACTGGTGGTCAGGTAAAGGTGGCATGGACATCCATTGTGCTTTGCATCACCTAGCAGACTTTATTACAGCATGATGGTATTTCTTGAAACCTTTGCTTTTCTGTGTGCT
>JAOVVH010000036.1:16737446-16747561 GCA_028566435.1 Scorpiodoras heckelii
CGCTGGGATTGGCTCCAGCTCCCCCGTGACCCCAACTAGCGGGATAAAGCGGAAGATAATTTCAAAATTAATATGCATTGGCAAATGGTAGGATCGAGGAGTAGTCAGAAACACCCGCTTTCCCCATTCCCCTCCCATGGATCCCCTTTTCCCTTTGCTTTCAGTTCTCACATTTCTCCCTTGGGGCAGATGGTAGTTGTGGGGCAGCCGTGGGGGTTATCAAGCTTTCCAGCAGGGCATAAGCTGCTCTGTTGGTTCAGGTGAAAAAGAAAACAGGATGCTGGAAAATTTGTGTGGACTACTATCACCTGAATACTGTTACTAAGGTAGATATTCCTCATACTGATGATACTCTGGACTGTTTAGGTGGCTTGTCATGGTTTAGATCTTTAGATTTACATAACAGGTATTGGCAAGTAATTTTAGTTCTGGAGGCGAAAGTGAAGTTGGCATTCACTGGGCACCGGGCTGTGGCACTTTACCGTAATGCTGTCTGGCCTTTGTAATGCTCCAGCAACTTTCAAATGGCTCATGGAGTGAATATTGGCTGACATTGCTAAGAACTGCTGTATTGTGTACCTGGACGATGTGATGGTTCATGATCCCAGTTTTGAGGACGTGCTGCATACCGTAAAGAGCGTGCTCCAGGCTATCAGAGCAACGAATCTGTGTCTGCATTCCGAGAAATGTAATTTAGAGAGTGGTTGCTGTTGGCTGTGCATGGGACTGTGGGTGTTGGGCACTTTGGAGTGACAAAAACTCTGCGGAGATTACGGGAGTGGTTTTACTGGCTGGGCTACTGCTCTGATGTGGAGCTATTTGTGCACTGTTGTGATTGCTGCACTGCAAAAAAAGGGACAAGGACAACAATCATGCTTCCTGCTACAGTCATGTTAGTCTGGCACCCCTATGGAATGAGTTGCAGTGGAGGTACTGGGGCCATTTCTGGTCACCAGCAGTTGCTTTGTTTTAGTTGCTATGGATTAATTTCCAAAGTGGCCAGAAGCGTACACTGTCCCTGAGACTGTAGTGGTACACTGCATCCAGCTTGCACTGTATCTGCCCCACAGTGCAGAGATTGCTAGGCTCGAGGGCCCTAGGATCAAACTGCACCATGGACCAAGTGAGCCTGTGGCTGAGGAGAGACTTCCACGTGAGCCACGGACTTCACAGAGACTCAAGGACTGTATGAGAGACTAATTTTTCTCTAGTCACTTTTGTGGTTCATGTCCTTGGTTTGGATTGTTGTTTTTGTGTGTTCTGTGTTATGTTCAGGCTGTTTGGGCTTCAGGATGGTTAGCTCTTGGGAGGGGGCTATGTGACCTCTGCCACTGGAACTAGGGAGCAGGTTGGCTAGTTCAGTTCTCCCATTTTCCCCTTTGTGTCATTGTTCCTAATAAAGTGATGCTAAAAGGAGCCACTGGTGTGGAAAATGGCTCATTTACATGACACATCCATGGCGCCATCATAATATATTTAAATAAATGTTTCGCAGTCACAGTGCTACATATGTTGATTGACAAATACAGTAATAATTCTTCAAAGTACAATTTGATGATGATTCCTATTTATTTATCCTGACAACTGCCAACATTCCACCAAAGGTCAGTGTAGTTAGACTCTCATATTTCTCTTTTGCTAAAACTCTAAATCATTACTATCTGTCAAACAACTCAGACTTTGATAAAACCCAGGAAAAATTCAATCACGGTTGCTTAAAGGCATTATAGAATTGGGAATATAAAACATGGCAGAAACGGTGAATGCAGCTATGATGGCTCCCACTGTTCATCTAGAAGAGCTGGTTCAAAGATTTGACTCATTTGTGAATGAGACATCACTATAGGGGAGGGAGAAAGTGAGGGAGTATGATATCATAATAAAACAAACAGAGAGCAAGTAGCACATCTGTGAGATGTTCTGTATAAGGGCATCTGCCAAATGTTGTAAATGTAGACGGGGAGTGAGAGTAAGAAAGTCTTGTCTGATACTATAATAAGATGAAGTTAGCTTTTTTCTTCTAGAAATTGTTTCCTGATTGGGTGGTTAGGTAATGAATGATTGTCAGCCAATATATCCTCATTGTGGTTGTCCTGATAGCTGGCTAGTGGATACCAGGTACCTTTGCTGTGTTTTTCTGTGTTTTATTAATTTAAGACAGGTCAAAATTCAGGTAAAGTCGAGTCTATTGTTGCATTATTCTGCATATTTTATCCATGGATTAATGTATTTTATCCTCTTCTGTGTTTTAGTTTTAAACAATAACATAGCCAGCGCTAACAAAGCCAGCATGTTTATGGTAGGCTTCTCTATTTTATGCATTTGAAACTTGGTTATATCAGGCAAAAGTGAGTCAATTGTGCCTTGTAGTGGTCTAATTGTGTTTTTTCAAATTTTTTTTTTTTGTAATACTGAGATGACAATAAAGACAGCAGCTAAATATGTTTTCTGTTGTACAAATACCTCAGCCACATCCCAAGTGACTTTCTATTGTACTTATAGTATGTTAATCCACCAATCATACTGATACAGCTACTATTTAGTGCTTAGAATGTGGCTTAGCTCATACAACATTATTATTCTGTGTTAAATTGTTGAATATGAACTGACTATGGCACTTGACCATCAGATTAATCTGCGTGGTCGAAAAGGAACCAAAGCAACATTTTTTTTAACCAGAGAGGGTGAAATTTCCATATTATCCATCTAGGAACTTTAAATAGAAAACATGAAATTAAAAGTTTAATTGACCATTAAGTCCATGCCACACCTGTGTGACAACTTCTGTAGTTGGGATAACAGACATGTCATTTTTTTTCCCCACATATGTGAAGTCCATGACCTCACTCATCACTCTCAAGTTGCGCAGCTCAACAAAGCTGCATAGATCTTCTCTATCTCTGCAACACATCTTCAGAAGTAATCACAATGATAGTGAAATCTAACTTTACTGGCTCTTATATTTATTGTCCCGTCAGTGTGGTAATAAGTTCTTTGACCTGGGAGATGAATAGGCAAGGTATTACGAGTTGATTCCCTGTTTGTCTTGAACTCTGGAGGCCACGAGATTGCTAGTGACAAATGACTCAGAAGCTTGACTGCTACTCCACAGTATATAGACTTGACATTTGTGAGGAGGGAGCTAATAAATCGCACTGCAGACATGCTGAAGTTCTGGCTGTGAATGAAAGTGCTGGGAAATTCATCTACTGGTTTTGTAAAGAAGTTGCTCATAATACTGCTTTAAACTCAATGTACAATAAATCCCTGTTAATGTGAATATATAAAGAAATAAATATAATACTACAAATAATACACGAGAGAAAGTGCAAGAATGTAGTGAAATAAGCATACCAAATTAGAAAATTGTTGCAATTTCTGAGATATAGAAATGTGTTAGTTGAAGTGCCCCTTATATGTGAAATTTCATGAAGAATGTGGTAATGATGTGGGTTGTGAAATTTCAGGAAGTTTGAGATTTTACATAAGTTATTGGCTAGCAAATTGGCAGATTTTTGCTTTGAAAACTATTCACCAGGTGGCACTACTTCACAAATGAATTGTAATGAGCTAGGATAATGTGCCTCCTAGCGGCCAACAAAAAAGTGCTTATATATATATATAATTTTTAAATAAAAATAATATAAACTATAAAAATTATCAAAATTATACTTTTTTAAATATATAACATTATATTGTAACACTTTATGGGGGCGGGGTGCATGTACACTGTGTTCCTTAGTTTTTTTTTAATTTCTAAATAAAAATGAAACAATTTTCTTTTTAATTGTTTTTCTTAGCATGAGGGAAATTACTTAATGAATTAATTAATATTCATGAATCCAAATATGCAAACATGCCCTATGCAGTAATTTCAGAGTGGCCCTGGCATTAAAAACAGGCTATTCTCTGGTTAAAATGTGTACCTTATTCTGTTTTCATAAAATATATGATAAAATTGGGATCTTAGTATGCAGAACTATATTTAAGCTGATTAAAATTTTGTTAATTATAGTACCTGAGTTTTTCAGTCACTGTTTCCTCCTCCTTTACTGTTAGCAGGGAAAGTAATGAAATATGCTCTCATCATAATACCTGTGTCATGGTAGCGCCAAAGGGCACAGAACCACATTACCCAGAAGCCCCAGCATGCCGCATGTCTCACTAATCACTCTCACCTGTGTCCTGTTATGCCTCGTTATCACCACTATATAAGTTCTAGTTTTTCAGCCTCTCCCTTTCAAGCTTTTGGTGTAGTTCTTTGTTGTGTGTCTGTACTGCTTAACCTCTGTATAGATTTTTTTTTTGCCTTGTATACACAGTTCATGTTTATGGGTTTTTTAAATACAGATTTTGCTTGTTTTGTTTGTACTTTACACCAGGTACGTAGCAGACGGGGGGATGTGGGTGGGTGGGTTTCAACACCCCCACTTTTGCTGAAACATGATTAAACCCCCCACCACACCCCCACTTTTGTCCTATTGAAACAATTCTACAGTATGCTACACAGGGGTCAGCAACCCTATGCACACGTGAGCAGGCAGACGAACACATAGACAACTTTTCAGCCAACACAGCAAATGTATCAGTTAGCGTCAGTGACAAGGGAATGAGAGCTACAGATTTCACAGTGAGTGAACGAGGTGTGTGAGTGAGTAGTGTAGTGTAGGAACGTCCTCCTGTCCTGTAGGATTGTGGAAGAAGAGTCAACAGTCAACAGGTAGAATGAAGTGATATCAGACACACTGCATCATGCTAAATTAGTGAAGCAAAATTCACTGTCTGTCACAATGTCAGCATTTTCTAGATAGCCTAATGTGAATATGTATGATGAGGTTAATCTGTGAACCGATGGCCTTGCTTTACAGTACCGTTAGGCTATTATATCTAGCCTACTTGCTAGGGGGTAACTTTACCGTTAGTGCTAAGCCAAACCTGAATGGGGTTTTTTCATTCATTCTCTTGCTAGTTAATATAGTCCTATCATAGGACTGTGCTTTGAAAAAGTCATTCTCTTTTTGTCATGTGATATTAGGATGGACAAAAGGTAAAGGCAGGGGAAGATAGACTCCTTTTTTCAAGCAAACCCAAGTAAGTGGAGTTGACAATTTCTACAGCAGGCTTGCAGTGTGTAAACCCTCATGTGTGTCTTTACTGTCTAGTTGTAATGTCTCTTTGATCAGGCCAGTTTGATCAGTCTGTTGCATCATTTTCACATTTTGTGCATTATAACTGATGCAATGCATTTTTTTTTCTTTTTGAGTACAAACGAGTTTTGCAAATGAGTTTTTAAAGTTGTAGAATAATTAAAGACATTAAAAGTCTTGTTTTAAATAATGGTTTACTTGCATGTCTGATGTCAATACTAAAGCAACATAATGTAGATTTTAACATAAAATGTGGTCAAACAAATTTTTATGCTCCACTGATTTACAATGGTGTCTCAGGCATTGTCAGTGCTGCCTGGTATTTACACTAATGTCAAACAGGAGTCAGATTTAGATGTACCACCTCAGAAGTATAAATAGTTTTGAACATTTAGGCCAAGGGGTATGAATAAGTTCTTCCATTTTGGGTCATTAACAGTACTACTCATGGTTTTATTTCCATACTGTAGGCCTCTATGTACATAAAATATAGAAATTACGGAAGTTATAATTGGTCGTGATCATAATTATAAATTGGTTATGATAATATCAGAGGGGATTTTACTTCCCTATCCCAGAACACCCCCACTTTTGAAAAGCTTGATACACCACTGCTTTACACAATAATTCATCTGCACTTCCATATGCCTCATCCTTCATTCCATGATAACTTGAGAACATGATTCACTGTAATGGTACTTTTCCATGCATAGTTAAATCAGTACCTTTACATTTAAATTTATTTTTGTTCACTGTTGCAGAGTGCATTTAAAACTGACCGTAAGCCTATTAAAAGATGATATGTGCAAAATAAAGCAGTTTCCTTTTGAAAGTTACTTTAGGCACCAAGTGCTTAGTCAGCAGCAGCAATGTCTGTTTTAATGTCTCTGATCTTCAGTTTTCAAAGGAAACAGTGTGATAATGCTGATGACAAATTATGCGAGACAAAACCTGAGGCGATCGGCATTTCACAGATCGACATGGAACAACATTCCTCTCACAGTGGAAACCTATACAGTTGAGTCATTAGCTAGCAAGTGACATATACTAGCTATCCAAAACATTTACATTTTTACAGAATGAAAGCTTTGTATTACTTAAGACTTAAGATGTCAGTCCAGTTTTTGGTACTGATTGTATTTTTAAATATTTCCTAGTGCTACAACAGCGTATGTGTAATGCTCCAGTTGCCGTGTAAGGGGCATCTTTGCTAGATAGCTAACTATGTAGCTAGAAACATGTATGAATTACATGAAATAGCGAGCTAATGAATCAAGTTACTGACATTCTAACAACTTTTGCCTAAAGTTAGCTAACATTGCCTTTCTTTATATGGCATTTATAGACAAAGTGGTGTTTGTCAGCATAGATTACTTAGTCAGTTAACATAACTGTTCAGAAATGCTTTCCTCACGTATAGACAATTTTTGGGTTGTGTCAATTGTGGATTCCCCCGCATTAGATGTCTGATTAATGACTAGCATTTAATGAAAAACAAATGAATGCAACACACAGAGCAAAGGCTACATTGGGGCACACACAAAGCAACACAACCAACTGATCAGATGAAATGAATGTGGTGTGCAAGAGAAGAAATGACATTTTACATTTTAAGAAAGCAATAAACTAGGGAAAAAAAAGTTGTATACAGTTTTCACTGTTGCACATCAGTAATTGCTGGACATTTTTATTAGACAAGGCTTTCACTTCAGGATTTAACTTGACAGATAGATGAAAGTCTGACAGATGGAGACAGCAAATCTCATTTTAAATGAGCTAAACAGATACTCATCTCCCAAGAAAATAAACTGACATTGTGTAGAAAACCCTTCTGCTGTGGGGTTTGAATCTGTGCCTGCTGCAGTACGTGAAAACCATACGGTAGAGCAAAACACAGGGCTTAGGCAACCAGCGCTCAATTATTCAGGCTCATCCGAGCTGCTGCTGCTTAGAGCGTGCACCCCAACATCTGGCTGTGGTGTTTTCGCTCTAAGCGAACAATAGCAGAAGTGGCATTCTCCAATTCAGGAGACATTCTCTGCCATATGGCTCACTGGCATGCATGCAAACTAGCACCATTGTTAACAGGTATCATTACACAGCTCTGGTGGAACAGGGGAGAAGCCACACTCCTATCAGAGCCAATTAAAGGGCATGTGTTCTGTGATTGATTCTTTTTACTTGGAACTGACATGTCAATAGCAGTATTTTAGAAGAACATGGCAAGATGACAGGTCAATAGAGTGAGGTCCATTAATATGGACTTGTCAGATTAACATAAAAATGGAGTAGGAACGTTGAATAGGTCCATATTTTAAGTACTAGGATTGGAAACTCAGGAATAGGAGTGTGAAGAAAATAAGCAAACTAGAAGTGCACTCCACTAAAACCAATTGGGAAACCCGGAACACAATAGGAACGCACGTGTGACAAATCCAGTTCAGTTTGGCTTATTTCACATAATACAGGCATCCATGCTGTGCTTAGCTGGCCCATGCTACACCCTTCCCCCAAGTTTCATGAGAGTAGGCTGTGTAGTTTTTCTGTAATCCTGCTGAAAGTCAAACCAACAAACAAGGCAGATTGGTGACTTTAAATTGTACGTGAGTGAGTGAACGTGTGTGCATGTTGTCCTGTGATGATTAAGATTATTTAAGATTAAGATTCTTTGTCACTACACTGAGTACAGTACAGTGAAATTTAAGCAGTCCTACTGGTGCAATCACACATAATGGGTGAACCCTGTCAAAAACACTTGGCTTTAAAAATACAGTAATGTAATACAGTGCAGGCATTATCAGTACAATCAAGGCAGTAGGTTATTGCACATTAAGATGTAGACAAGTATGCAGGTAGAGTGCAATTGCACATATGCTAAAATAAGGAACAGTAGAATGTAAATATCAGTAGTTGCTTAGTATAAAGTGCTGAGAGTGTAAACGTTGGTTGGTCTAAGTTGAGCACAAGATAAAGTGGTTACTGAAGATGAGTGAATAAGTGACATGCCTCAGATCTCACATCTCATCACTTCTGATGCACATGTCAGTTTAATAACACACCAGCATAATGAATATGTTCATGCTTTTCATCATTCATCTCATTTATGTTGTGGAATATTTACATTCATGTTCATGTCTAATCTAAACCAGTGCCACTGTATTTTCCCTAATGTCTTAGAGGCAGCGTGAGCATGCAGCAGTAGTATTAAACAGTCAGTTAAGTAAAATTCTTTGTATATTCAGATTTGAAGAATATATAGAAAATAGTCACAATCACAGTGGTGTTTCTTGTTTGCAATAGCACTTAAGCATATTTCTAATGACTGCTGTCACAGCATTAATCATCTACATGCATGTAATTTCTCCAGTATTTTTATAATGCATTTACTTTTCTTGAATTTGTGCCTCACACACTGTGCATTCAAAACTTCGTTTATACTGAATAACTGTGACTATGATTCAAAATTGATGAAATTCAGATTTATCAGCAACAGTAATAAAGTTAATCCTACAGTTGCCTGATTATCATGTCTTGATTACAGAGAAATACGTAATTTATTTATTGTTCAAGACATTAATATTAAACAAAAATTTCCTTTTCTTAAAAAACTTATGACTCGCTGCAACTGCAGTAAAAAAAAAAAAAAGCAAAATACTTGCATGTTGTGTAGTTTTGCAAACTGGAACTGAACTGCCTTATTTGAGATTTTCACTAGTTGATTTACACAATATATTGTATACAACATTCAAAATGTGATTTTTATTGTGATCTACAGTTTAATTAAACAGCAAGAACAAAATTATAGGTTGCTTAAGTAAATTCTGTGCCCTTGTGTGGCTGCAAGTAAAACGTCTGGGATAATTTTCCTAAAGTTCAATATTATGGGTCACTTTGTCTAGATTCATGGCATATAACCCTAATTATTTTATTAAAAATCAAATGACAATTGACTGACGATTATTTTCACTAAAACATGGTACAGATAATTCTGTAAATACAAATGGTATTCAAATCAAAGACGGTATATTGGAAAGAACAGAAACAAAACTTTACCGATTACAGAAAGCCAACAACAGCTGGTAAATAAAAGATTTTCTCAGTGAAGGTTTAATATCACTTTTGAAAGCAGGCATATTGGTGTCAGCAGTGTAGTGTTCAAAGCTCCAGGCAAAATTCTATATTAATTTCATTTGATAAAATGTGTGTATTAAGCTGACTGTAATTAGTCATATTTTAGAGAACCCATCCCATATTATTAACATGACTAAGTCCACATGGTGTGATGATAATACAGATATGAACAATTGCTTATTAAATATAAATTCCCATTCAAACCCAATGAATTAATATATTACTTGGGGCAATCCTAGATGTTGTAGGAGGACTTTTATAAACATTAATTTTTTTATGAAAAGAGATTAAAGGAGTGGACACACGAGTCTTTCACCAGCCAAATGTCATGAATGAAATCACATTCAGTGAAATGGAAAACCACAAAAAGCAATTTCATGTCGGAAACGTTCGGTAAATAAATTTTGCAAGCGAAACTTTGGTGAACTTAGACATGGGTATTTGCATTGTTGACTGTGTTGGCCATGGTGACCTGAAGAGAAGAGGCTTTGTATAACAGTACTCTACATCCAAAATAGAGGTGCTAACTGTGGTCATGCTTAAGCACATTTTATGGAACTTGTACCAACCAGATTATAAAATAGTACATAAACATGAGGTGGTCTGGTACACAGTTGTTTTTTTTTTAACTGTTTATGGTTGGTGAGTTTGCCAGTTTATTAGTAACTGGGTTGGCAAGCAAATTACATTTGAATTTATTTGTTTATTAGTTTTTAATGTCATTTCAGCATCGGATGGCTATACATGACAAGCACAAGGTTACATCGATACACAAGTCTTTCATAATTACACAAGTTCAACTTTCAAACACAGTCATGGGGCAATTTTGTATGTCCA
>JAOVVH010000036.1:16792154-16810359 GCA_028566435.1 Scorpiodoras heckelii
AACAGATGGACTACAGTCTGTAATTGTAGAACTACAAAGTGCATCTACATGGTAAGTGGAACTGAGAAAATGGACAACGAGTGTAGAGAAAAGGAAGTGGTCATAATGTCATGTGTGATCTGTATATGTCAGCAGACTTGTTTGGTATGATTAGACTGAACATGCTGAAAAAAAAATCAGATTGCTTAATTTCATTCATACAATTTTGTGTATGTGTTATACATAAAAATCTGAGTATACTGAAACATTCGGCTAGAACACTATTCAAAGATTTATTTTAGGACTGAATGGTATTAAATAATTGTAATATTTCTTGTCCCTGCTGTCACTGATCATGCATCCACTGCAGAATTCCAGACACTATATTGCACTACCTTGTCTGTCAAGATATTCATGAATTATATGTTCAGTAAGAGAGCTTTTGACTATGCTGTGATGTATGTTAAGCTATAGAGAATGAAGGGTGGAGCTGTGGTTCAGTTTCTCATGTTTCTTCCATGTCCACATGGATTGTTGCCAGGTGTGTGTAAGTTTGTGTGTATGTTGCCCTGCGACTGGAGTCCTATCCATGGTGTCGCCACCTTGTGCTCAGTATTCCTGGGATAGGGACCAAAATTACAGTGGCACTGACCAGGATAAAGTGGTTATTATGGTTTGTATGAATGAATGTATTATATGCAAAGAAAATGCAACTGCACACCTATCCAGTATATAATATTTAACAGAAAATCATGCTTACACACAGAAGCCTAGATATACTGAATGCACAAATTGATTCATATTTAATGCAGGAGACATAGTAGTATTGAGCACTGCAGTATAAAACTTTGGAGCAACAAAGTTATTTTCCTTCATTGACCACTGACCCCAGTGTTGTATCCAAAACCTCACAACCTAATAAATGCAGATATAATAAATATGGCAAATTAATGATTCAAAGGCAGCAGTAGGTCAGTGGTTAAGACAATGGACAAATGCCATACATGTAAATGAGCTTAACATTCATTAGGGCCTGGAAAAGCAAGGCCCAGTTGTTTTATTTAGAATTATTATTATTATTATTTTTATTTGTCTTTAGGACTTGGCCATTTTTAGGTGGTTGCCATGGTAAAGACGCAAAAATTAATGTTTCATAAATTCACCATGCATTGCTTGATACAGCTAAAACTTCACAGGTTATTGGTTATGATGGTGATGATGATATGCACATGCCTAGAATGACACTATGGTATAGTGCCTCCATCATCAGACTCATTTCAGATTTAGTGTACGTGAAGTCACAGCTGTCCTGATTTTGTATTGTGAAGTGATTTTTGATATGTTGCACAGTATATGAATTTCGGTATCTCTGAACAGTATTTTGGGTTGTTACACCAGTCTGGTGAAGACAGGATGTTTAACCAATCAAATGAATGAGTTGTAGCATGGGGGTCTTATAGAGGTGCCTATGTTATGAAATACCACATGAAACACATTTGGACAAGGTTCACCACCATGTATGTTTACGTGTTTAGAGAACATTAGTGGTGTTGGTAATTCACTGATGTTGGGAGGGATTTTGGATGCTTAGCTTATTTTTGGCGTTATGTTAATTTGATAATACCACTGGAGGTTTGAAGACGATATTCAGCTTTTTTTCTTCACATGATAACCTTGACAATCACTACCCAGTGCTAAACAGGAAAAATGTCTTAAAGTAGCCAAAACTCTTAACTGACTGAACTTTCATCTAAGCTGTTAATCATCATTGCATTTTAAATCAAACAGTAGGAGAATCTCTTTGACAATTAAAGCCCTTTTTGAGAACTAAACAGAAAGCCAAAGTGTATTTAAAATATAGCTTACAATAAAAGTGTTATTAAACAGCAGCTGAACAAGCCAATTGAAAATGCTTCATCTGGGCAGTGGTGCATTAGCACCTGAATGTTTCATACTACCCAGGGAAAATGAATATTTAATCTTTAGTTGAAATCAGTGGCAGGACTTTGGCTTTTATTCACACTTCCTTTATTGCTTAATCCAATAGCACTGGGTAGGAAGTTGTAGCCCAGGAAATTGACTTCATGGTCAATATATCACAGTTTCAAAGTTATGAAAATTGGTTTGTAATTTATAATAATATAAACATGCTGTTACCTCTTAAAGGGAATCTCAAAAGAATAACCCTATTGAGTGGTAGTAAGAATCGAGAAATTGCATCAGTTGTATTCTTTAAACACTGTAAGCATTATTGCACTCAGGTACTACAGTTTGTTGGTTCGCTTTACCACTCAGAAGCTCCATAAAACTTGATTACCTTTAAGGATTAAGAATTAAGTTTTCTCACAGTTTACCAATTTTCTCTCTCTTGTTGTCTGTAAATTGCAAATATTCTGACTTGTATTTGTAGATATCTCTTTGGGCTCCTTCAGGTCCAGTGGAGTGCTAAGGCCTCAATGTGATGCACTAATTTTAGACGACTGACCCTCTTTCTGTCCTGTGCTTTCTGTTATCCTTTCTGTTTTTCCCTTTTATTTCTTTTGAAATTTCCCATGTTTCATCAGCTACAGCTGCCCCCAATTTTAAAAATATGATTGATCTCTAATGCATGCTAATCCAAGACATAACACAATTTGAAATTAGCATTCAGTGAATGATGACTTATTATTCATATTCTTTTGCATTTGGTAATAGTTTGTTAGATCCAGTTAGCCACTTAATAGTTTGATACATCCTAATTTTATGCTTATTTGAAAAAAAACTTGCACAAAGTAAAATTTTATTGATACAATAATATTCAACTGTAGCAGAGCTTCAAGATCTATCTATAAAGTTTGGCAACAATTTACTGTATATAAATACACTGGTAATGAAAACTGCACAATAACATAAGCCTTTAATGATACAAACCTGTTTCAAGATTTCCAAACAATCTAAAAATAAGACTTGTTTCAAATGATATTACAGATAATCCTGAGATAGTGTTTGAGTCAGGGAGCATAGATTTCTGTTCACACAGGGTCATGTTACAGTTTTTTCAGAGCTGACTTATGTTAAAACTTCAGTACAACTACAGTACAGTGTAGCCTTGTGGACTTCTTGTAAGTCAGTCAAATAGTGGTGATGATGTAACATATTGAACATTAAACAATAACTCACTTACATTTATAATCACGTACAATCTATACATAATTTTTCCATTAAGCTGTTGTCATAGATATGCATAGGTATCTTAGTAATAGCACAAATGAGACTCGACATACCTAAGAGACAAAGAAAATATGCATAATGTTATATGCCATTATACTGACATGTCAACAGTGTTAAATATTCTTTAAAAAATACATTTGAAAATAAGGGCCAGAAAAAAAAATTTATTCTGCTGTGACATTGTAATGCCACAATGTCAATGTTACAAACATATCTGTCTGATAGCAGCAGGTATTTAGGGTAATATTTCATCCAAGTGCAGAGTTCTGGAGACATTTCAGAGTATGTTTTACAGGGTGCTCACATTGTTTTAAATTTTTATTTCACATTTGACAAGCTTTGTCTTTTTATTACTGTATATTTGAGTATCTGCAAATATATCAGTAGTCAGTTATATAGAAAAGCCCTTGTACAGACATGTTCTTTTTGCAGGGGATTAGAAGCCTTCTTTCTCCAGGACCGTCCTCATTGCTATAACCTGATAGATGTGTAGTGCAAGGAAGAGTGACCAGTACAGAGTTGTGAGTGAGCTTGGGCAACTTAAACCTTTTGAGGAAGTAAACTGAGCTGTGTGCAGTCTGGGCTGAAAACATAACTGCTATTATTTTCTATTCTTTTTTCTTGTACATTGATTCAAGTGCTTTACTGGTCTGACAATGTTCCTGTATGGTTTTGAACAACCCTTTGTGTATGCATATATAATAACATTTGAGAAATGTCTGTGAAAAGATTTAAAATGAGTGCCTTTTTCTGTGTTTGCCAATATTTCCCATTTCCTCATTTCCCCTCAAACAGGAGTATCCAAAAGCATTTACTGATGAACAGAGACTTTGTTGAGGATACATTAGCCCAGGTTTTTAAGGACTCTCCGTCATATTAATGTTCCTTTGGTTAGATATTTAGCCCACTGACCTTCTCCTGATTGGGAAGGAGTACTGGGCTATCATAAAACACCTGTGCAATGTTATTCTTCTGTTAAACATACAAACTAAATGAACTGTTTGAAATTACTTATGCTAGGTTGTATAGGTGGTTACACAGCCATTATAATCCACTCTAAAATGATGAAGAAGTGCCATTTGGGACAGACAATGTATGTTGCATATTATAAGAACCAATGTTTCATATTCAACGTTTTTCACCGTAATTATTCTTATAATTATTATTTAACTCAAATTTGATTTGTGGCAAACATGGGTCTGAAAACAGAGGTGATTTCTGCAAGACTGGTTCTATGTGCCTGACTGCCCTATGGTCTTGACATGAATTATTTGAGGATGAACAAGAAATATGCTAAAAGCATGCAGTCACACTTGATGCCATATCATAATACCAACATATCAAATCTCATCCCTCTAATGTGTTTGTTTTGCAATTAAAAATCTTTCTATTATTCCAGTGTAATGTAGATTAAGCAAGTCATTTTTAAGCATCTCTCACCATTCAAGTGTGACAGTTTAATACCATGTTGTGTGAGATGTGTACTGTTTTTAGTTTGGGACTGTGCAGTACATCCATGTCTGCATCCTGTACACACTCCAGTTGAGGATTAACGTTGCCTAAATCAAATTTCATAAAGAATTTATATCTATTACCCCTTGTCCCATTAGCCTTAGAACAATTAAGGTCTGCCCCCATCTTTACAAACCCTCAGAAGTGCCTTTAACCTAATAGGAGTTTGCAAGTCATGAGTGGAAGACTTTTTTAGCACTATTTCCAGGTACAACGTATACAAAATGATGTCACATAGCTTGTTCAATGCCCCCCTCCATCTTGCAAGTGTTTATGAAAGAGCCCCTCAGAGACATGGTTGATACATTTATTATTGCTTATGTTGTTGACAATTTTATGTATTTTCTGATTTCCATGAGCAGCATATCCACTACAGAGAAAAAAGAAACATTTTATCAGAGCAGATGAATTGTGAGTCCCATGTAAACTGAATGGTATTTCTGGTATATGTTCTTAACAAGGATGTGGTCATCATGGATGATGCCAAAGTACAAACAGTTATTAACTGGTCCATTCCCCAAAAGATCAAAGAACTTCTAGAATCCTAGTAGAAAGTAATTTGACATGGGGAACAGGGAAGTACTGGCTGTTAAACTAGGCTTAGAGGATTGGCATTCTTAGCCAGAGGGTCAAGATTATGCTGATCATACATGCAACATGCAGTCCCTTACAGAACAATCAATTCTGGTGGATTGCCCCACTGATAAAATATTTGTTCCTTCCAACCTTGGTGATGCCCTTATAACTTTCAAGTCTCATGTCTCTCAAGTCTCTAAGCTAGAGTCCAAGTCAAGTCTCAATTCTCTTATGGTTGTGGCATCTTTGTAAAGGCTTGCATGATAACAACAGAGATAATAACATTCAGCTCATCAGACACTTCCTTAATATTAATGAGGCAAAAAACAAAAAGTAAAATGAAGATTGTTCATGAGTCCCACATCTTGAGTCTGCATCTCATATCAAGTCTTTTGAGGACAAGTCTCAAGTCAAGTCTCAAGTCATGAAGTCACTCTGTCCAGTCCAAGTCGCAAACTTGAGTCCCCATCTCTGGCATCTATTTCTCTAGCTACTGGTCACCCAGGGGGAGTAACCAAAATTTAACACTTTCTTGCCATTACTTACTGTTAGGAATCCATGCTCTGTAATATCCAGTGCTTAAATATTATTGATAATGTGCCCAAGCCAAAGTCCCTTGGACTCTTCTAGTAAACTATTACCATTCTCAATTCCTCTGTTCTTGCCATTGCTTTTGTTATGGATCTGCCCATTTTCCAAAGCATGAACAGTATTCTAGTGGTTATAGACTTATTCGACTTTTACCTTGCAATGGCCTTTGAAAGCTGTAAACACACACATTAATAATTTGCAGATCAACATCACTCAGCAACATCCACCAATGAACTTGGTGATTGATTCTGGCAATCCTCCAGAGATTTGCACCCTGTCAGAGGTATTTGGAAATTAATGCTTAGGTAGATCGGCCTGGTCATGTGGTCATAAAGTCATGTGTAAGCTTCAATTACCCCATCAATAATGTTTTCAATTCATTCCTTAAGCCTGTAGTTCTGTGGTGATTTGAAGTTTGCTGAAGTTTTTTAATTTCACCCGACATTCTGTTCTCTGTCATCTACTATGTATAATTTAGCATTTTCTCTGTATTGCACTGGGTGCAAAATATCTTTCTGATATGATCGTGTTCAACCATATTTGAGTTGGTCTTTATAGATGCTACTGGATGACTGACCAGTACCCAGTTGTTAGAAGCAATGTAGAAAACAAATATTCTTCCTAGTTGTAATATTTGTGGTACATGCCAGTCTACAGATGTCTTTTCCCTGTGACTGTTCAGATGTTTACCTGAAACTGAGCAGGAAAAATGCAATAAAAACAACTAGAGTTTTATTATTATTATTATTATTATTATTATTATTATTATTATTATTATTATTATTATTATTACAAAGAACTGTATTACGTAATGTATGTAAAATACACTAAAGTAAAATATTGTTCCTCTATGGAATTTAAGTGATCTTAAAGCAGAGCAAACGAGGTCTTTTATTTGGAGGACAGATGATTCATTAATCTGTAATCATATTGATTCAGTTATTGTTTTCTACATGATTTGAAGGTTTGATATCAGGGTTGCACATTGGAATACTGTGCATAATCTAAACACAAACAGAGCCTTCTAGTAAAGAGAAATATATACACAAGGGAGTGATCTGTAGCCATAATCAACAGTTACATCAATACATACATAAATACATGATATTAGGCTTTGAGCTGTGAACATGTTAAAATGTGGCTTTAAATAACATAATATTTTTTAAATACATTAATTAATTATTATTATTATTAGTTATTAATAGAAATAATTTAAAAGACATTCCAGTGTATGTTGGATTCCAAACTTATAATTATGGACCTGATTCAAGAGACTATTTTGGAGTGGCTAACATTTACAGACTTGTCCACAGTACATATATCAATAGGTGAGTATGCAAAGGTGCACTGAAGCCAGAACAGCATCAGTGAACCTGGTGCAGAAGTGATGAAGAACCATTCCACCAGAAACTAATCCCTCATTTGGTGATTTGATGAAGGTGAAGCAGATGCCATGTCAGTATAGGTATGAAGGCCACAGCACATGATTAACCTCATGTTCATAAGCATCCAACCCTACAGTGATTTCTCCTCCCTTGAAGATAGTGGCATTGTTGTGCTGGAGAAGACCACTCCCATCAGGATAGAAATGCTTCATCATGGGATAAAGGTAATCAGTCAAATTAATTTTGTGTTGACTTGCAGTAAGGGGACATCTAGACCCAAAGTACACCAGCAAAATGCCCCCACTGCATAGCAAAGGCACTGGACTTTCCTTTAATTTGTCAACCATCTGTTGATAAACTATGTATGCCCAGCTTCAGTTTTAATATGTGTAATAATACGGATGACGGAAGCATGTTACTGACATACTACGTGGTTTTATTTCCTCCGCACACGATCCTTTGACATGTGGGCTAATGCACTGGACAGGCTGACACTCATTAAATGGGAACCACAAGAAGGTAACCATGGTGAAGATGGGACTGGGGCTGACCGGCCTTGGCTCTGGGGAGCAGCCAACGATGTGAATGCCAAGTTGGCAGCTACCAGTTACCTAGGCAACACACACCATACCATTCTGCTACGGCAATCTAAAAGACTCTAAGAATAGAGAAGAAAAGAGAGATTAAATTGTCTGCCTGAAGAAAAATATTACTGTTTGTGCATGTGTGCTTATGTAGCATGGATGCAAGGGAGTTGGCATTTGACTGTGTATGGTGAAGAAACTTGACAATATTTGCCAGAACGGAAAAAAGCAGGAGCCAAGGATCTATACAACAGAAGTCCAGTTAAAAATTTTTTAAAAACCTCCTGAAATAAATTGCCACTATAAGTTACAGGTAAAGGCATGGGCAGCAATCATTGTCATTTTTAGTCATTAATAATGAGATAAAGAATGCTGCTTGTCTATTTGGAAAAGGGTTACGTATTTGTATTAGACACATATGTATTGTTATATATTAGGCTCTAAGTACTCAACTGCTTGGGTGCATCCAAAGTCCTTTTGGTTAAAAGTATTCTCCAAATGAGCAAATGTAAATGTAATGTATTAATGCCTTGAATGTGTGCATATAAACAGTTACTCTGGAAGCAGTCAATATGGTCACTACATGATGGCCAGTAAAGCAGCATGCCATCTGTCATGTTTATGGGGTCTAATAAACTGATACTGTTCTTCAAGCCTGGCCTTGGACTAATAATACAAGTGGTTCTGTACAAGTCTGGCAGTGAGAGTATGGACTAATGAAATGGCCTAGCTTGTACATGCCTGGCGAGACCTAAAGCAGGGCCACATTTGCTCATGCCAGCTTTATTTGTGGATCTTTGGAATCAAGCATGCATGCTGGTGCTGTAGATGGAAATGAGAAATGGAAAGAACACAGCATGTTTTATGGTTGAATCAAAATGAAATGCTCTCCCTGATGGCGCTCTTCACTCTGCCAGCCTCCTGTCTCTTTCTCTCTTAATGATGATGGATTGGACAGAAAGACAAAACAATGGCATCAGCAGTTGATAGCCTTTGTCTGTTAAAATTTTTTTTTCTAGTTAGTTGCAGGAAACACATTTTTTTTCTTTTTTATGTGTGTTTAAAGTGCCCTTGTTTGTGTAAACTTAAGTGGGAGTTGTAATTACAGCAATGCCTTGGCACTCTGTCTGTGAGACTTGTCACTGTTGTCAGTGACTTGGATGTGAATGTTATATTGTTGCTTCACAATAGATGCCTGCAGTTTGAGTTCAAAGACCTTTTAATTGAATGTCAAAGAGGATATGGTTGATTAAGCCACTGACGGAGAGTACATTTAAAGTCATCATTAAAAGATTAAAAGGGATCATTTAATCAGTATAAATCAGATAGAAAATGATGCACCTATTGATGATGTATTATTTCCGTAAAATAAAGTCATCTATGGATGATAAATGGATTAATTTTCATATATTGATTGGCTTAAAATTACAACACATTTGCATTACAGGACGCAGTTTGTATGTGCATTCAGATTTACCTATCATTCCTGGTGCCATTGAATGAAATATCAGAAGAAAAAAAAATCTTTTTGTATATTAGTCTTTGTTGTTCTGAGAACTTGTGAAATGAATAAAATAGTGCTTTACTGTAGTATTCTAGTCCAGGTTTATCTAAGCATTTTCAGTTCTGTTATTCTGTCTGACATTTGGCACTTGTAATTTACATATACTGCCGATTTGGTTGCCAGAAGTCAAAAGGAAAAAATATATATTGTGAAGCATGGAGCCCTTTTGTCTGAATATAACCAACACAGCAGAGACATATGTGAAAGCATTACTGTTCTTTTTCATTCTTTGAGAATTGACTAGTGTCGTAGTAGTGTTAGTAGTGTTAAAACTGACTGTACCCCCTCCCCTTGACCCCCATTAAAAGCATTCAAATCTAGTTGTCATATTAACTGTTGCTGTTATGTACTTATATACTATGGAGAGATGCAAAATTGGCTGTATGTTCAACTAATTTTCACAAAATTCACTTTGTTACAGGTGTCACAATCTTCCACATATAACAGGTGAAGTGAACAGAATTACATGTACTGATGTTTATTTGATTGCACATAAACTTGGGCAAAGCAGTGGGATGTAGTCTAATATAAATGTATGCCTGGACAGAAATTATCATAAAAGTATCACAAATTTCTGCCAGTCAAGTGTTTTACTTCTATTGATAAAATTGGACAATTACTAAATGTAAATAGCTACAACAATAATGTTGTTGTTTTTTTTTAACACATAACAGAACCCTGTGCTTTTTAATACATAACAGAACTCAGCATTAAACAATAAGTAACTTTATGTAAAAATACATTTGCAGCAAGATTATTCATTATAAATTGCTCAAGTAATGTCAGGTAGGCTAACTGTGATTGATGGATGCTTGAAGCTAGCTTAATTACCTCATGGTAAATGCAGCCTACCTTACCAACTAAGTCCTAAACAATATTAAAGAGTAATAACTCATGGTAACCTTACCTATCCAGCCTCCCTTAACTCCCCCATTACCATAAGTCTCTCATAAAATAAAACACAGACGATCTCTGAGTGTCCTCCTTTGTACTGAATCTTTATTCTCCTGCTTTTAAGTGTGAGTGATTATTACATCCAAGTGATACACATTGGCATTTTCACAAATATTTATGTGGATGCTCTGAATTCAAATAGATTTAAAACGTTGCATGCACAAAGATCAGCACCTGTGATTCTATCAGGACATCAATCTTATCGTAAAGCAACATCTAGGCTTCTAGCTAGAATGTTTTTTTCTAGCTAGAATGTGCCATCCTTTCCCTATTAGTAATAGGAATATTATGTAGCTAATGAAAATTGTTTTGTTTATATGGGCCTTGGCTTTCCGGTCCGCTCTAGAAAGAGACTTATGTCTAAACTTCTGTTCCTGGGAACATTCACAGCTTTAGAAATGTTTTTATACCTTTGCCCACTTCTATGTTTCAACAAACTTTGATGGCAGAGGTCTGCAGAGAGTTTCTTAGACTTCATGGCTTGGTCTGATATGCACTGTGAATTGTGGTAGCCTTTGTAACTCATGCCCAAACAAATGAATTTGCCACAGATGGACTCCAGTCAAATTTTAGAGCCATCTCAAGATAATCAACGCAAACACGATGCACCGAGTTCACTTGGGAGTTTCTTAGTCAAGGGTCTGAACACTTATCTAAATGAAATATTTCCGTTTTTGATTTATTCATAGATTTGCACAATTTTCTGAAAGTATGTTTTTACTTTGATATTATGGGTTATTCGAACTATAACACAATAAGATGTCTTATAATTTAACACAAAAGTGTGCAAAAACTCAATGCAAGTGAATATAAACTGGCTAACAAGTAAGCAGTTTGGGAAAGTAGGCCATTTTAGTGTGTGTTCCTGAGTCCAATTTTCTTCAAAAATAAGCGGTTTAAACAAGACTGAATAGAGTAGCTAAATGCCCCAAAAATGGCACATATATGCAGTATTACAGTGCAATATTAAAAGCTTGGTAACCCCACAACCCACTGTATTTGTGAGATATAAATCAACAGTTTTAACAATTCACCAGTTTCATTACTTAAACTTGCTTTTTTTTGTCAGTCAGTGAGCTACAGTTGTTTAGTCAGGCACCTTGTAATTTTGCACAAATAACTGTGTTAAAGTTTTCATTTAAAATGTATTTGATTACATTTTTGCCAGCAATTTACACACAATAACCCATAATGACAAAGAGACAGCAGGTTTTTAGAATGTACTAATATTCAAAAACCAGAAATCTCTCCTTAAGATTAGCATTTAGACGAAAATTCAGATGGACCTGCCACTCCACAGATGATTTATGGGGTTCAAGTCTGGGCTTTTGCTAGGCTACTCAGGGATATTCAGAGTGTTGTCTTGGCTGTAAGCTTCAGGTTGTTGCCATGCTAAAATGTGAACATTCCTCATAGTCTGAGGTCATGTGTAATCTGCAGCAGGTTTTCTTCAAGGAACTCTTATTTGGCTGTGTTCATCCTTCCCTTGATTGTGACCAGTCTCCTAGTCTCTGACACTAAGAAGCACCCCAAAGCATGATGCTGCATGCACTATCATGCTTCACCCTAGAGATGGTATTATCAAATGTTGATCTTTTAAAAGCTGCATTTTGTGTTTACTTGTGTTGTCTTTATCTTATATTAAAATTAGTTAAATGAGCTGAAATCTTTAAATGTGACCAGTAAGCAAAAGTAGAAGAAATTAGGAAGCTGCAAATACTTTGTCACGGCACTATACATGAGGGTAAGCTCCATTTGATTAATTATGTGACTTCTGATGGCAAACCAAGACAAATAAACAAAAGCAAGCATACCCCTCAGTCTTTAATCCTCAATACACGCTCCTTTATGGAAAAAAAAAACAGATTGCATTAGACATTTTGGACAAACAATAAGCCCACACCTAGAACATATGAATCTCTAACTAGACATTCTAGCCAAGACTCACCAAATCAACTTCTGATGGATACCAGGCCATTGCAGGATTCCAGGAAATGAACACAAAAGAAATTCCTAAATGCCACATCTCACAATTGGACATTAAACCCATACTAAAAGCATACATTTCAGACACATGGCAAACAGAATGGAACAAGGAAACAAAAAACAACTCCATAATATCTTCCCTTCTTTTGACAAAAGACAAGTACCCAAACACAAAATTTGACAGGACCAAATAACTTACACAAGGTGCTCAAAGACCATACCAAACTCACACGCTAACATCTAACAAGCACCTGTTTGCCAATCATGCAAATCAGCACTGACAGTAAAATAAATCTTACTCAACTGCCCTGACCTAAACACATCAAGACTAAGATATCTCACAGGAGGAAACCTCTCTTTGGGCAAACACTAGACTAGACTTCCTACTCCACATAAACTTGAAATATTTTGTATAAAATATGGACATTAATATTAAAATATTGGTGTATTTGATTGTATTAAATAACATGTGACTATTAGCACAACCAGCTATGTGCCATGAATGTAGCCATAGGTGCTGATATGGAAATAAATTCCACTACTACTACTACTATTATTACTACTCCTACTACTCCTACTACTATTACTACTACTACTACAACTACTCTGATAGCAAACCATGAACTGTTTTAGATGTTTCAAATTCACAGCTGAATACACACAAAACAAACAAACAAACATTTTTTGATGTTAAAACATCTTTGATGTTAAGCTTTAAACAACAGCATGCAGATGTTCACATGGATAGTTGCCAGGTTTAAATTCCACTAACAAATCTGAAACTGCACAAAAAGTCTTGAAAATAATGAACCCAAAATGTTTGAACACAGAAATAAGTGAACACATTTTTCTTCCTTTTTACCTCTGTCTTGTTCATGAGAAACAAGTTAACAGTGGTGTGCATTTTTATTTGCAGTATACATCTGCAATATGCAGCATAATATGTGGAACCTGGAAAGAACCTAAAAATACACTGCCTTACTGAGCTCCAAAGAAAACTGTATTTTTTCCATATTTCTGTACAAACTAAAGAAATACTCTTTCACATTTTGAGTTGTTGACCCATATAGATCATGCACCCTGCATGCTGTGCAAAGGGCTGCATATCTCTGCTGGTTCTCATATAATTAATTGAAAAATATGTATATTATAAAAGTTTAATTGCACATTTTTCATCATTCTTGGATGATCATTCTCCAGTGTTATTAAAAGCAAGTATTCTCAGAAATATATTCAGACTTTATAATGAAATGCCACTTAAAGGATCCCATTTTGCCTCACAGCCACACTGTAAATGCATTCCAGTTTTTTAAGTGATTCTGAAAGTGTGTCCAAGGAACTTTTCTGATCTTTCTGGAAAGTACCAAACCCAAAAACTAAAGCAAACCAGATAAACTATTATTAGATGGCTATAGCTGTCAACTGTAGTCTAAAAGACATTTCTTGGTCTGTTGTTTTGAAACATAGTCTGCTTGCTAAATCAATCACATTAGAGAGGAGATAGAAAGTATTTCAGAAAGTTCCACAGGGTGAATGTAAGTGTTATGTTAGATTTTGTCTGAACAGGAAGGTCTTCAGAGCTTTCCAGAAGCAACAGGGGACCGTTCTGTGTGCAAGGGGAACTATTTCACAGAAGTACTAAGATCTTGCAATTCAAACATGTTTAGACTTGAACAACCTGAAGCCAGGCTGAGCTGTTAGTGCAAGCACCACTTCTCCCCATACTAAGAAATATTATAGCCATCAGCTTCCTACAGGCAGCTCCACCGTCCGGCAAGTGCTGTGTGGAAGAGCATGGCCTCAGGGAACCATTACCGCCCTCTGTAGTCCTCATTAGTAGTCCCTTCTTTTTCTCCATTTCAGTCTGCAGTTGCTTCCAAGGCTGAAGGTCAATGAAATGTCAAACTTTTTGGATGTATGCAGCTTTACTGTGTTCCTTCATTAGTATTCACACATTATTTGCCACCATCCATATCTCTGTTCATTCTCCCCATCTTTTTCCCTCCATCATTCCATTCTACTAGTGAAATGAACTTGCACCTGGTATCAATTATGCAGTCCAGAGTAATGCAAAACAGTGTTTAGGCATTTTGAACATTCCATTGCTAAAGCAAATGGAGATAGGAGCACTGTATAATATGAACTCAATTTGGTTGAGTGAAATTAAAGAGATTTGTGCTATACATATTAACAAGCTGTGGGGTTATGGAGTCACTCTGTGGTTAGTTTATGGTGTAATATAGATGCTCCTCTTTGAGTTATACACCAATAAATATTTAGCTAAAATCTAACCCAATATCAGTAGATGTATATTTGTATATGAACTATATCAGTATCAATAGTTGTACTGTATATGGATATACACTGATCAGCCATAATATTAACACCACTGACAGGTGACGTTAATAACATTGATTAATTCATTACAATGCCACCTGCCACTGGGTAGGACATATTACATTTACATTTATGGCATTCGACAGACACCCTTATCCAGAGTGACTTATATTTATCTCATTTATGCAACTGAGCAGTTGAGGATTAAGGGGCTTGCTCAGGGGCCCAACAGTGGCAGCTTGATGGTGCTGGAACCTTCCAATCAGTAGACCAATGTCTTAACTACTGAGCTATCAGTGCCACTGTGTTGGAAGCAGTGGAAATGATCAACTATATGGATCTGAGTGACTTTGACAAGGGCCAAATTGTGATGGCTAGATGATTTGGTCAGAGGATCTCCAAAACAGCAGGTCTTGTGGGGTGTTCCCAGTATGCAGTGGTTAGTACCTACCAAAAGTAATCCAAGGAAGGACAACTATTGAACCAGTGACTGGGTCATGGGTGCCCAGGGTTTCTTAATGCATGTGGGGAGCAATGGCTAGCCTGTCTGGTCCAATGCCACAGAAGAGCTCCTGTAGCACAAATTGCTGAAATGGTTACTACTGGCTATGATGGAAAGGTGTCAGAGCACACAGTGTATCACAGCTTGCTATATACAGGCCACATAGCTGCAGACTAGTCAAGCTGTCCATGCTAACTCCTGTGCACCACCAAAAGCAGATAAAAATGGGATGAGAACATCAGACTGGAACATGGAGCAATGGAAGAAAGTGGCATGGTCTGACAAATCACGTGTTGTAATACATCATGTGGACAGTTGAGTGTGTGTGTGTGTGTGTGTGTGTCCCTTACCTGGGGAAGAGATGGCACCTGGGATGCACTATGGGAAGAAGGCAAGCTGGTGGAGACAGTATGATACCCTGGGCAATGTTCTACTGGGAATAGTTGGGTTCTGGCATTCATGCGGATGTTACTTTGACATTTAACACCTCCATACAAATTATTGCAGACCAAGTACACCCCTTCATGGCAATAGTATTCCCTAATAGCAATGGCCTCATTCAGCTGGATAATGTGCCCTGCTACACTCCAAAAACTGTTCAGGAATTGTTTGAGGAAAATGATAAAGGGTTCCAGGTGTTCACTTGGTTTCGAAATTCCCCAGATCTCAATCCAATCAAACATCTGTTGAATGTACTGGACAAACAAGTCTGATCTTTGGAGGCCCAACCTTGCAACTGTAGCAGAACTAGCAAATTATGGTTTTCCCAAGCCACGGGTTAAAGATTTTTTTCAGAGGAAAAAAATGTTACCTTTATAATAAAAAATTTAGTTATTCTTATAATTATGATTATAATTAATATTTTGACTGATATCAACAATTTCAATCTCAAATCTGAACTCATCAATTTGTCATGAATTCCTTCACTGAATTAAAAACACTCTCCAAACTCAAGTTGAAAAAAAAAATCTGCAATTTTATTAACTAAATAGAAAGAATAAAATGACTAATAAAAGAAAGGAACAGAAAAAGAGAGATAGAAATTAATAGCAAGGTTTAATGATAATTAAACACAAACAGCTAGTTTAAGTGCATTATGTAGACCAAAGAAAGCAATGGCTTATGAATGGAGATATGAAGTAATTTGATAAAGAGATATGATAGTTAGTTGATCTAAACTTGAACTGAAGAGTGGGACTGTTAACCAAACCCAGTACCAATCTTAAGCATATGAACAGAAGATAATAGCCTTACTCTGTTGAAAGGAAAAACTATGATAAGGCTGAAAGGCTGGATTAGAAGATTTCCATGTCCTGTATGATGTGCACATTGCTTCGGCATGGCAGTGCAATCAGAGGCGAATCTCCTGCTTTTCAAAAGGGGGAGACAAAAGCAAGCAGTCTTATCCAAAGAGAAACCAAAAACACAAGTCCAGGGTGTGGGGAAAACTCAAAGGCAGAGTGAGGAACAAATACGTGGACCAGTCCAATGTCCAATGTGGACCAAAGAATGTGCAAGGAACCAAACAAGGGCAGGGGAGGCAAAGTCCATACAGCCACTCTCTGGCTTGGCAACTAGAATGAGAAAGAACAAAGACAAACTCAGGGAAACGTGACTCAAAACGGAAACAAAAACAGAAGTAATCAGTAGATTCAAGATCAGAAACAAGTACTTAACTTTAGCATAGATAAAATGGCAGATGCAAAAGCTCTTCAAACATAATGTGAAGTTGATCCACGCCAGGGAGAGAGCACTGGGCTCATTTATTCCCAGTGTGGCTCCAGGGCTGATGACAGGTAATTAGCAACAGGTGATGCTTGTTATCCCCCACTCAAAGGGAGCTGTAGTTCTTGCCTATACTCTTTGATCTGGCATTTTGCTGCCCTCATGTGAAGGCGGACGTAACAGAGCCCCCCTCTAAGGGGTTAACTCTGCTAGCCCTTTCTCTTTTCTTTGGTTGACCTGGCTTCCTTGTTGCTGGTCTGTGAGGGTACCTGGCATGGAATTCTTGCAGGAGAAGAGAATCCAGAATATCCTTGGCTGGGACCCAGGATTTCTCCTCTGGGCCGTACCCCTCCCACTCGACCAAGTACTGGAGTCCTCCCTGGCATTTTCTGGAATCAAGGATATTTTTACAGTATACGTGATGTGGTCTGACCTGGGTACATTACGTTGACGGGGGCTTGACTCTTCCTCGTGATCCAGAGATCCTGGGACTGCGGGCTTGAGCTGACTCACGTGGAACGTGGGGTGAACTCGGCTGTGGCATGGCAGCTAAAGCCTGTAACACACCTCATTAATGCATTTAACAATGGGATAGGGGCCCACATACCTGGGGCTGAGATTCTTGTTGGCTGTGGGATGCCCGAAGGCCTTGACTGACACCCAGACTCGATCTCCTGGCTGGTACACAGGAGTGGGACCCCTTCTCTTGTCTGCTGCTTTCTTCATTTGTGCTATGGCTCAGGTGAGTTGTTGATGGGTCAGGGCCCAGACACGATCACTTCTTCAAAACCATGAGTCTACACTGGGGGTGTCTGTGGATGTGGCGTTCCATGGATCCAGGGGCGGCTCATGACCCAGAAATACTTCAAAGGGAGTGAGCCCCGTGGCAGTGTGCTGAAGGGAGTTCTGGGCATACTCAGCCCATGGCAAATAGCGTGCCCAATCCTGGGGTTGATGCTGGCAGAACATGCAAAGAAATTTGGTAAGCTCCTGGTTCACTCTCTCCGCTTGGCCATTGGCTTGAGGGTGAAATCTCGAGGTCAGACTAACTACAATCCCAGTTTTTCCATAAAGGCATTCCATACATTGGAGGTGAATTAAACTCCCCGATCACTGATGATATCCTTGGGCAGGCCGAAGTACCGGAACACATGTTGAAAGAGCACCTCCGCTGTTTCCAGGGCTGTGGGCAAACAAGGCATGGGAACAAACCGCACACTTTTTGAGGACAATAACTCTCTGACCATGGGACGGACGTAAATCTGTGAGGAAATTCATGGCTAGATGAGACCAGGGCCAT
>JAOVVH010000036.1:16956421-16969571 GCA_028566435.1 Scorpiodoras heckelii
CACAACTGCATTGAGTTAAACATAGCAAATGTACAAAAACAAAGAACAATAGTAAAATGTTTCACTTTCCTTTTAAACAGTAACAAGCAAACAGGAAATATAGTTCTTCTCCAAAACACAATTCACTTGATGCGAGTGGAGTTGTTTTTTTTCCGGACTTTGAAACCAGTTTGGAGTGCTGACACAGAACCATCCAGCAAATAATAGTATCCTTTATTAATGCATGATACTGTGCACCCTGTCATTATTTAAAAAAGGTGAGAAAATTAATAAAGAGAAAATAATAACTTCACAGAACTGCACAACACTAATCTGCAAAATATAGCTTACATGTCCAACACTAATAGCTTAATGTGTGAGATTTTGCAAAAGAAAGGTTTAACATGGAGCCTGGTAAGGAAAAATATGTAACAATCTGTGTAAACTTTGTCCACTTTTGAACTTTGTGAAACTTAAAAATAATTTTTAAAACTGTTAAAAGCAATGATAGCTCAGTGGTTAAGACATTGGACTACTGATTGAAAGGTCATGAGTTCAAATCCCAGCACGACCAAACTGCCACTGTAGGGCCCCTGTGCAAGGGCTTTAACCTCACCTCCTCATAAGATAAATGTAAGTCATTCTGGATAAGGGTGAAGGGTGTATTTCATTCATTCACTAAGCTGATTATCCTGCTTATCTTTGGACTGTGGGAGGAAACCGGAGCTCCCGGGGGAAACCCATGCAGACATGGAGAGAACATGCACACAGGAAGGACCTTGGTCCAGCCCATGAATCGAACCCAGCTGCATCTTGCTGTGAGGCAACAGTACTAAAATTTAATTTGTTTAATTGACTATTTTAATTAAATTGTAATGTCACGCAACATCATGTAACAGAATTATAGGGAAACATTCATTTGTTTCCATTGATTCATTTTCAGTAACTGCTTTATTATGGTCAGGGTCATAATGGATCTGGAGCTTAGCCTTGGAACACTGGACATGAGGAATACACCCTGGATGAGATCACAGACACACACACACACACACACACACACACACACACACACACACATGCACACACACACACAACTAACAGTTAACAAAATCTGGTACATTCCAGCCCCTACAATGCTTATGAAAATATATTTGTGTCTACAGCAGGTTGTTTTTTGTTCTTTAATTATCACTGTGATGTACTGTATGTATGTATGAGTTTTAATTTTTAGAGCCTGTTTATGTTGTAATCAGTAATGCTCTTTTACCTGCTGTGTAAAGTGATGTGAGGTGTTTCCTTGAAATCTGCATGACAGATGTAAAATGAAGTGCAAGGATAACTGGTACTGGAGCCTATACAAAATCCATAGCACTGTCACATACACACATCATCGGTTGCGTCCACCAGTGCGTATATAAAGTGATAGACATCTATGGAAGCTTCTAGAGCTGTCTCCACTGTGAGAATGGGAAGTTATCACGATTTTGTGGTTTTCAGCGTGGTTTAATAGCTGGAGCTCGTGAGATGGGTCATTGCATTTCGGAGGTAGAAGCAAAGTTTGGATTTTCACAAATGAGCATTTCAAGGGTGTAACATGACTACCAGAATTTCAGCAAAACCTTAAACTTATAACAGCAGTGTGGCAGTAAAAAGACTCTGGGTGAACGTGACCAGCATCGGCTGGCAAGAATCGTTTCACATGATAGGCATGGATCACTGCCTCACGTAACATCGGAATTCAATACTGGGGCCTCAACAAACATCAGCGTGAGGACTGCGTAACATTCTCTCCAAGATCCTGTTGGAGACCTACCAATAATTACCAGTTTTTCTGGTACTTCAGTGTATATAGCCTACATCCATTTGCTGCAATCAGATGTATTCATTCATGTAGTTCAGTCCTTAATCTAAAAAAAAAAAGAAAGCTAAAAAGCTAAGTCAATCAAAAGATTGCCTTCATAAGTATTATCACAGATATTAGTAGTAACACAGATTTTTAAGCAAGGTTAAAGAAGAAACTTTTGAAATAACATCAGACCTTTTGATAAATACAGATAATGGCACTTAGATTATGATTATGTGACATGCCCTGCATTTATGTAACTTGGTGGGTTATTAAAGACTCTACCATTAAAATTCTACCACTAAGTGTGGTCTAAATACATGTGCACTCTTTGACCAGACTGCTAAAGAGCTTTTAATATTAGGTTACACCAGATATTCTTCAGTAAGCTATAAGAAATGGATTGTGAGCTTAAACTGTTGTCCAACATGCTCCACTCAGGGTTCTTTCCCATAACTAAATTCTGTACTCTAATTTATTAACAAGTATGTTAATACTTTATTAATGAACCCTTAACTCTTGAATGGCATTATGTAAAAGTTCCAACTTGACTTATACTGAGAATGAAATCGAAGTGGTACGACTGAATATTGCTGTGCTGTTAGTAAAGTATTTTTAAAAGATGAGTTTCCACTCATTCAGAGTGCAAAGCAATTTCACTCACAGCAGAGCCAGCTTAGCCTGTCTCCTGCAATCAGTCTGAAACAGATGCCACCAGAGAAGGGGTTTTAACGCATCCCTATGATTCTCTCTTGCTCAGATCAAATGGTCGAGACAGCCATATTGCTCCAATCTCCCACGTCCACTCTTTTATTTGCTACTCAATAGGCAGCCATTACAGTCGACACATTTAGCTTCCACACAAAATGGTTTTTTTTCTTTGTAGAAATAAAGGGACGGTGGCAGAGAAAAGAAATCTCACCACAGAACACTGGTATAAATGACTATATTTGGTGAAATGTAATTACCAGATTAAAAAGAGGAAAATGCAATTTGTGAATAAAGCAGCATTAGGAGTAATGAGCAGGAGTAATGACTCAAAGTGTTTTCGTCCTTCTCGAAGGAAGACAGCATTGTAGCATTTGTTTCTTGGTAACTGCACTTCAGTTAGGAAGCATTCATTCCTGGAATTAGAAATAAAAGTAAACATTGGGCTCCCATATTATATACTTGATCTTAACTGATCAACTCAATATATCCAGAAATAATTACACTCTAAAACACAATAAATAAATGTAACCCAGTTTGGGTGATTTGTGTAACACAGTGTTTTTCAGTATAGCATGTAAAAGAACACACATTCGTTTAATTTGGCCACCCAGTGTTCGGTTACATGTAGAAGCAAACATTGATTTATTGAAACTGATTCCTTAATACCCAGCCATGGGTTATTTGTACCCTTATTTCTTGATTATTTAGCCTGTTTAAAATTATTTATAAGCCTAATTAGGATTTTGAATACATTTTTATATTTAAAAAATAATTGGAAGCTTGATTTTAATTTTTTATTGAATGTGTTTAGTTAACATACATTTTTTGAGAACTTTGCTAGCAGGCCCATGTTAGATAATCCAGTTAATTTTAAGCACTAAAGTGTACCATATTGCAATATTTCATTTTAATGTCATGTCAAAATGATATTGAATTTAGGTGGCAGTTGCTCAATTAAGGTTGATCTACCTTTTCATGGAGTCCTATCCAGTATATATACATTATTTTTCTTTAAATGTGTGCTCCTTGTCTTTTAATTATTATCTAAACAGTTGGGTCCAGAAATACGGAAGCATTTACATGTACATTTATGGCATTTAGCAGACGCTCTTATCCAGCATTGTCAGCTAACATTAGCTATGTTTGTCTTCCTAAACCATTCTGCAGTCTTAGCCATGATCATCTGGGTGTCTGTGTAGTGGGCTTCTATAACTTTAACTTTGCATTTAGCTGTTAATAGCTAACTTTGTTGGTGATAGATGAGGTTATCTAATGTATGATGTTAGCTAACTAGCATTATAGGCCAAACTCAAATTCAAGTAACATCACTAGTTGACACTAGACTATAAAATCAATGCAGATAATGTTATTCAGCTAATGGTCTTACTGTGCTTTCAAGTGCACGCTGGGCGGTAGGTTTCTTCGAGATGAAACTTGTTTCTATATCTGTATATTTGGTCGCGTTCATGTGGTTTGTGCGGGGAGGGGGGACATGGATGCTGTTGAGCTTTTTATGTTGTATGGATAATCATTGTTTTCAACAAATATCTCAACTGCCACTTTTGGCCTTTCTATTGGTGTTTTTGAACACATATGTAGCAAAAGAAAGTGCGCTGATTGTAGATGTTTAAAAATGTGAAAAACAAAGAATTAACATATAAATTGTACGTTATTATTTGAGCTCTTACTGTTGATGAACTGTTCGACCATGTTGGAAATAATGTTTACATGACTACTCGGCTAGTTTGTGCTACATAAAAAATTTCGATGTATCCAACTTCAGCTTCTGACTTCAGAAAGTGTTCATGTGGTGCCTCCTCATGCTAATGCTATGACCTGTCTCACGAGCTCCAACTATTGTACCATGTTAAATATCATAAAATCGTTATAACTTGCCATTCTCGTGTCAGAAACAGCTCGGGAAGCTTCCATAGATGTCTATCCCTTTATATACACACTGGTGGATACATAGGCTCCAATACCAGCTTTTCTGGTACTTCAGTGTAATGGCCTTTTTTTCCCTTTTCCCATTCCCCGTTTACTCTCAGCAGTGAAAAAACCTGAAAACAAAAACAAAACAATCTAGCTAGCAGAACATGTATTAACAACCTGTTTATAAGAGTACATATTTTAAATGACTTGCAATAAACTTTCAGTTACTGAATTTGTGTGAAGACTATGATATCAGAGCAGTTTGCATTTGTTACACAGGCATATCAACTTCAATGTTTAACACATCATTTTGAACATCCTTCAGTTTATTGCCCAGGTGTCAAACTTGATGCCTGTGGGGCAAATAATGTTGATGCTTCATTTCATTCAGCCCATGCTAACTTGTAATAAGGATCCACAAAGTCTTATACAGCTACGTAACATGTTCTCACTGGAGCAATGTCACCTGGAATACTAGTCTGCTTGTGTGTATTAAAGGAAGGCTAGTGGTAGGATACTGAGGATATGCAGTATATTCTTAGCAAAGAATATTCTTCAGTGATACAGAAAAGAAGCCATGGTTTGAATGAATGCAAGTTTGTCATCATTATTTAGTATAGTAAACTGACTCATGATTATAATATAAGCCTTAATATATGCCCCTTTTAGCATCATTCAAAGCATCTTAAAATAGACTGCAGTCTGGTTCAGAAGGCAGAGGTGGTAGTTATCCAGATAGAGGAATGGGGTGTAATAGGAAGAAGTAAGAATGCAAGATAGAGTCTTGGTGGAAGATTTTAGGAGTCGAGTTAACCAAATGAGGTAAATGACTGTTAACTGTCAAATAGAAGACCAGTGTTTGGTCATGAATGTTGTTATAATGGGAAATAGCTTCCAATCTTATCCATGGACAGTATAAGCTGCAAGAAGTTAAACAGATGAGCTCAGCTGTAACAATATGCATTAGTGATCAGATGAAGTGTTTAAACAACTTACAAAGCCTGACTGTCACCGTTTTTAATGAATAATTTTGAAAAATATCAGTTTGTTTCTGGTTAAAGAAAAATTATTTAAATTTATATTAAAGAAAGGGAACTAATTTGCAGCCATTCGACCAAATAAGACTGGAAATGGATGGACTTTAGAAAGGACTTTGGTTTTTAAAAAAAAATAAAATCTTGCAAGTTCCTTCAAGATGTGTCATGGTTTAAAGGTCATGAATATTAGAGAGATTCTCTGCCATGTCCTAGAGATACATTGCATAAGGATAGTTATTATCTGGCATTTATAATTAATTCAGATGCAGCAAAAAAAAAAAAACACAGCATACCCAAAAGCAATCCATTTCACAAGAGCTTCCTTAATATTCATTTTACTTCAAGGGCAGAAGGAGCCATGAACCAGCATGACTTCTATTGGGGGCTATGTACACATCATTGTTGCCACATTTCTAGCCTGGCACATTGTCTGCTGTTTATGGCATTTGTATTTACTTATTTAATGTGGTCAGTATACACACACACACACACACACACACACACACACACACACACACACACACACAAAAGAAATTGGTAGTTCTCGTATTTTTCGAGGGGCAAGGGGGTTATACAAGGGCATTAAAGGGGTGACTTTGTTGAGGCATTAACATGATGGCCTAGTTGAGGATGCATATACACTGAAGTACCAGAAAAAAGATCTTGGAGGGAACATTTCACAGTCCTCACGCTAGAGCTGAAGAACTTAATTTCTGTCATTTTACACGGGCTCGGGCTGGGCTCGTGTTTGCTCGGTAAATGAGCGGTCAGTATCATGTGATCTGATTCTTGCTAGCTGAGGCTGGTCATGTTCAATCAGTGTTTTTATGGCTACACTGCTGTCATAAATTCGAGGTTTTGCTGGAATTCTTGTAGTCACTGTATACCCTTGAAATGTTCATACGTGAAAATCCAAACTTTGCTTTTACCTCCGAAATGCTATGACCCATCTCATGGGCTCCAACTATTAAACCATGCTGAAAATGGCAAAATTGTAATGACTTGCCATTCTCATGGTGGAAACAGCTCTAGAAGCTTCCATAGATGTCTTTCACTTTATACATACACTGGCAGACGCAACCAATGAAATGCATAGGTGGCATTGCTATGTATTTTTCATATACTCCAGTACCCAGCGTGACAGTGTCCCTGTGCACACAAGTTTGCCAATATGGTGTTGAATTCGAGTTAGAGTGTCCTGACCTCAAGCCCACTGAACACCTTCAGGATTAATTGGAATCTACAATAAATATTGCCATACATTATTACAAAGCATTATCAAGGTAATATCTAGTAAAATAAAGCAAGTATGATATGTGAAGCTAAATTATAATAAATGGAACTGGAGCTCAGGATTGTGAAGAAGCTATTTGCAGTATGCTTTTGCCTGTTAGTCTTTTTAACTTAAGGTTTTTATTTCCTGTTGTAGATTTGATGTGCTGTTCTAACTATATGGGTTTGAGCAGTTTACTTTGTCATGATACATTTTTCTGTAATGTATCAGATTGTCAGTGAAACTCCAAAACAAGTTTTGAGTGTTCATAAATGTTATTGGCTTTAAAGTTCATGTGTGAAGCAAGTTTCCACTGGAAGTGGTACTGGAAATGTGTGGGTTGGGGGGTGACTGATCATTTGGGGGCAAGAGGATTCACAGGGATGGTCAGTCACATTTTAAGGTCAGGCCATGGAAAAAAAATACATAATTAAAGCAAAGACATGACACTACTATGATTTTATTGTTACAATATATCAGAGTAACAGTTAAAGTGGAAGCGAGCATAAGACCTGTCATTGGGATTTGGTGTCTCATCAAACCTTTAAAATCTTTGGACACAAATGCAATTCAGTGCATTTCATGAGGGGATCATTTTCTTGTGGTGTCATGAACACATTATTGCACTAAAAATCCATGTCTTCATATCTCATATGTACAGTGCAGCTCTACTAGTCATATCCTTGCCCTCTCTCATACAGACATCTCTTTCTTACTTTTGGCATTAAGAAGTTTTCACGTCCTTCTCTAAGGAGACAGGGCCTACACAACTATTTGAGCAGATTATGGGCTTTCACTGGGTCTCAATGGGGCTGATTTCAGACAGTACTCTTGATCTTTATACTTGAACACTTGAAGTGTTGCACTAGTCTGGAATATGTGTCTAGCTGTAATTTTAACTGAAGCCGTTTCAACTCATTTTAGTTTTCTGAAACTTCAAAAAATGGATATATATATTGTACATTTTATGACCTCTAAAATGAAAATTTTACTATTGTAACAATAACAATGAAAGTAAGCAGGCTGTCATTATTACTGTTTAGCAACGATTTAAAGCTTATGATATATAATAGAGCTAAATGTCTATTGTCTGTTATGTTCCTTTAACAGGTTAACAGGTTTCCAAGTCCCACCTCCAGTCACGAGCACAGGGTCCGTCTTCTCCCTGCGGCTCACCAGTGACTTTGCTGTGAGTGCCCACGGCTTCAAAATCTATTACGAAGGTAAGGATCCTCTGTGAGTTATATTCCTGTCTGCTTGATTAACATCACCTCATATCTAATGTAACCCGTGTACGCACTTAAATTGGGACCTGCACTACTTGCCAAGTCGAATGAAGACATGAATCGTGCAGTTCATAATCACTATTATTGGATCTTGATGAGGGGCTGCTGTCCCACTGAAGATTCCCATAAAAGCTGATCAGATTATCCTGCAGACCTAATAGATATAATATACTTGTAGTAAGACATGTATTTGTATAGAAGAACAACTACAGAGCCTGTTTTTAACTCATTATGTTACTTATGTATGCCTTTATTAGACCAAAGTTATAGAACTCTCAGAATAGCATATAGAACATGCCATCTTCACTTTCCACTTTCTTGTATGGTTTTTAGTGTCTTTAGCAGCAGTGTGTCAGTTTTAAGCATTACTTGCTGCCTCATGTTTCATGAAATCCTGGCCATCTTGTAAAAATACACCTAGACCAAAGGGGAAGCAGTAGGGGTTCTGAGCTTGAGGTGCATTATTCTCTCAGAATAACCTTGCTTATTGAATTGAATATATGCAGATATTGTAGTAAAAGCCTTATTTCGTTGTTTTGGCCAGATATACTAAAATAGGTAAAATGGTTAAACAACAAAAGGTCGACAGGATGTTTATAAATCCTCTTTTGCTGTAATCATTTTGATTCCAAACAATGGCACCATTTTCTATGTTAAAAACTCACTGTAGGCATTCTGGAAGGCCAAATGTGCTATTTACATAATAACTAACAATTCGGAGAATTGTTAGATAGAACCTTGTAATGCCAAGGTCTCGATGTGTCACTGGCTGCAACAACAATTGGAAGCCAGACAGCTGCCCTTTATTTATACAATCACATTTTCATGTAAAATGAATCACTTCTGTATTGAGAGCATCAGGCGTGAAGTCCATAAAGCACATTGGGGAAGTTAGCATACGTCAATTAGAACAGAAATAATATGTATCAAAATGTTACAGAGGAAATGCTGTGTTAATTAAAAACAGCTGATCATTGACACCACAATGATATATTAGTGAGATACACTGCTATATTTATATTCAGCATATTAGGGGTGATTACTGGCTGATTTCTGGCCACAGGTTCTCCTATAACTGGCTTAATTAAACGATGAGAAGCAGCTGTTTTAGCCTGCAGCTCTGTTTAAATGTTTTTGTTATCAGGTGTTATTTATAACCAGTTGTCTGCCCAGTTTCCACAATAAAAATGAATTTATAATTATTTGTCATTATTGATAATCAACGCACAATGAAGTATAATCAATAATTAACATTTTGCCTCTTCATTTCAGTTGTTGCTTTCAAAATCAGTGCATCAGTCCAAATCTTCTGATTGTTACACCTCTAATATCTGCCACATGGTTTCATTAAAGAATAAAGAACACAAATTATAAACCTCAGTATGGATGACAATATAGTGACAATATATGGGCAATGAGAATGAAATTCCTGCGCTCTGTATTGCTTATGCATGGGGATGGTTTTTCAAGGTCAGTTAGAGTGGCATCTCAGATAAATGGTAGGATCTGTTTCAGTTGCATTCTAGCCTTCACAGTGCCCAGATGTTTGTTTTTGTGAAACCATGCTGAAGTGCCTCGTCACTAAAACAATGCAAGCGAGTTTGGAGCAAAGATATGCCATCAAACTCTGCATGAAAATCAGTAAAAGTGCATCAGAAACTCAGAAATGTTGAAGAAAGGTTATGAACAAGCTACCCTATTGTCACCTGAATGTTTAACAAGAGAGCCCAATTTCCTGAACAGTGTGATCACAGATATGAATCCTGGGTGTTTGAGAATGATCCTGAGACAAAAAGACAACATGTCAACATCCAGTCACGATTCATTGTCTTTTTTGATCCTCAAGGGATCGTCCATAAAGAATTCATACCAGAAGGCCAAACAGTAAATGGAACATGTAACCTTGGAGTTTTGGAGCTTTTGATGAAGAGGATTATTCATGTGCACCATCAAATTCCTTCTTCATGGATCCTGCATCATGACAACACACCAAATCACACTTCGCTGGCTGTGAGAGAATTTTGGCTGAAAAAAAAAAAAAACATTCCGGTCTTTCCATATCTACTCTATAGCCCTGACTTGGTTTCATGTGATTTCTTCTTGTTCCCCAAGATTAAAACACATCCCCATGAGTAAGCCCTACAGAGCATGGGAATTCCATTCTCATTAATTTCCGGACAGTCCTTGTACATTTATAAGTGAATATTGACCTACTGTGCTTGCACACAGAGGAATTTGATTTCCCCATTTAACCCATCTGTGCAGTGAAACACACATATGCACACACTAGTGAAGTGAGCACACTAGCCCTGGGCAGTGGGCAGCCTCATCCAGGGCGCCTGGGTTAGGTGCCTTGCTCAACGGGACTTCAGCCATGTTTTGCTGGTTGTGGGGATCGAACAGGTGACCTTCCTGTCACAAGGCTGGTTCCTTAACCACAAGCCCACAGCTGCCCCCATGTAATACCATGTAGGTCCATATTGTGCCACCAGAACAGCTCTGAACCATCAAAGCATGAAGTCCACAAGAGCTCGGAAGGTGTGCTGTGGAATCTGACACCAACACTTTAGCAGAAGATCCTTTATGTCCTGTAAGTTCAAGGTGGGGAACCTCCATGGATCTGACTTGTTTGTCCACCAAATCCCATAGATGCGTGGAATGAGATCTAGGGAATTTGGAACCTGAACTCTTTGTCATGTTCCTCAAACCATTATCGAATACTGTTTCCATGTAGGGGTTTATTTATTCTGCAACAACGTTTAGGTAGGTGGCACATGTCAAAATATATAGTACATGTACTATATACATACTATAGTACATCCTGGTGCGATATGTTCCCCAGGTAAGTGACACACGCACACATCCACCCCTGGATGTCCACATGACATAAAAGAAAACGTTATCCATCAGATAAGACCGCCTTCTTCCATTGCTCCATGGTCCAGTTTTGATGCTCACACTCCCACTGTGGGTGCTTTCAGTGGTATACAGGGGTCAGCATGGGCACTCTGACCAGTCTGCAGCTACACAGCTCCATATGCAGCAAGCTGTGATTCACTCTGTGTTCTGATGCCTTTCTGTCTTAGCCAGCATTAACTTTTTCAACAATGTGTGCCAAAGTAGTTCTTCTGTGGGATCGGACCAGACAGGCTAGACCACTCCCCACATTGAGCCTTGGACACACATGACCCTATCTCAACCCATGACCCCTCCATGGACAACTTTTGATAGGTACTATCTACTGCACACCAGGAACACCCTACATGACCTGCCATTTTGGAGATGCTCTGACCCAGTTATCTACCCATCACAATGATCTCTTCTCAAAGTCGCTCAGATCCTTACTCTCGCCCATTTTTTTTCTGCTTCCAACAGATCAACTTTGAGAACTGACTAACTGTCCACTTACTGCCTAATATATCCCACCCCATGACAGGTACCATTGTAACAAGATCAGTGAAGGTTATTCACTTCATCCGCCAGTGATTTTAATGTTATGGCTGATCGGTGTAGGAATCAATGTTATTTTAGCTGTATTTCACTCCTAATGGAAAGCCGTCGATCAGATAGGGGACACTGTTTACAATGTTGGCACTGATGTGTTAAAAATTCTGATAGATTTTGTGCTGTGGCAGGATCAATGTACTGAAGCATGTACAAAAGCATAATTTCTCCATCCCAGCCATATCTCAGCAAACCCTGTACACCTTGCTGTCAGACAATAATTTATAGCATGCTACGTAAGCAACTATGATGTTTTTCAGTATGTTTTCACTGAAGGAAGAAGTTGCCAGAACATGGCCAAAATATAAATGACTGTATTACAGTCAGAGCTACACCAGGAAAGAAATCCATAATGTGGCAGTTATAATTAAAATATTTCAGGATTTTAAGCACTGCAAAGCTCTCACGTACAAAGGGTTACATTACAGAGCAGTATAATGCATATACTGAAATATACAAATATGAAATATTAAAACAATGCAATTTAGCTAGTATAGATTTTATCAGACTTTTTCATGAGTTGGATTTTGATTTTGACTCACAAGTTGTCTACAGCTTTAATTCCAACACTTTTTCCTCTTCTCCTGGAAACAGCTGTGTGGTAGTGAAAAATCTGGCATTTTGTTGTGTTAGCTATGTTCTCAACTTGCTATGATTTCAGACTTTTAAGATTATTACTTGTCACTTATCCCTAATGAGCAAGCCAGAAACGATGATGGCAAGGAAAAACTCCCTCAGATGTTAAGAGGAAGAAACCTTGAGTGGAACCAGACTCAAAAGGGAACTCATCCTCATTTGGGTGACACTGGATAGTGCAATAATGAATAATCCCTTCAATAACTGAGTGCATTACAGAAAAAAAAACCTGCAGTTGTAACCAGTAAATTCATTAAAGCTCTAACATGAACTCCACTTTGTTGAAATTATAAACTGGTAATAAACTGGCAACTGGTATAAATCTGGCAAAACTGTCCATGTCAATTAGTTCTGGCCATCATAGGAAGGCTGCTTATGTCAGCTGCAAAGCCAGATTCATGGTTTCTACGTGTATCATGTCTTGAGAAAGCCACTCTTTTTAAATCCTACATTTCACTTTTAGCCATCCTGTGAGTTTTGCATAATTATGTTCTGCCTTCCTATTGGTGGGTATTGTTAGAGATTTAATAAAAAAAATTCTGACACTTCCAGAACTTTGTTATTGGCTGTCTTCGGTCACAGTAGCACTAAATCAGCTTCACGTGAGATGATGCATTTTAAAACTAAACTGCTGATCTAAATTTATAATGTAAAAATTCTTTAACTCTATCCAATTTTTAAAAGTTTGTTTAGCATGTAAAGAACTTAACATTTTCCGTGTTGGTTGTTCTACCATCATCTTTCACATACAAACATTTATTATTTTTTTTGTTTGTTTGTTTGTTTATTTGCTTATTTACTTGCTTGCTTGCTCATTTATTTATTTGCTTATTTACTTGCTTGCTAGCTTATTTTTTTCTATTTACTTACTTATTTACCGTATTTTCCGGACCATAAGGCGCACCGTATTATAAGGCGCAGTCTGAATTACGGGGTCTATTTCTGTATT